>VZZY01015665.1:96966-160220 GCA_013400335.1 Eurystomus gularis
GGCCCGCGGCGGGTCCGGCCAGGGGCCCGCCCGCCCCCGGGGCGGGAGCAGCCGCCTCTGTTCGTCGGGTGCTGAAAATGGCGCCCTGCCTCACGCCCAGAGGGAGCGGAGCTGGTGTGAGGGGTGGCGGAGCTGCTGGGTCCGTCGGCGACCTCGACTGTAGCCCTTGTTGTGAAGAGACAAAATATTTCAGGTGTGGGGACAGCCAGAGGTGAATAAACAAGTCGTAAGTGGCGGGAGTCTTTTACCTCAGCTCTAAGTGTTGTCTCTTCATAAACTCCCGGTCCCCGAGATTGCTTTGTGAGCAGTGAAACAAGACCTGAGGTAGTTCCCACCCCTGAAATAAGCAAACTGCTGTGTAAGAAAATAAGTGTAATTTTTCTGTAGTTACAGGAGCATGCAAGTCAGCTATTATAAATGTAACTGACAGTAACATTGCAGTTAACAAACAGCTAGATTGTTTCAAGTAAGATCCTACAAAGATCATGTTAATAAGTAGGATTTAAAGGGTACAGTAGAACAGCGGGGTGACCCAGCGTATGAAATCCCATATATGGGATGTGGGTGAGCCCAGCAAGTCAAAAGCGCCCTACATCTGCGGAGTGACCCAAAGTCCAGGACAGCAAGTAGAGCTGACCACCTGTGGCTGAGTAGCTGCCTTGCCTCTCGAGAGACTAGAGACAGAAAAACTGAAGTAAACCCCTCACTTATCTGTTTGATCAAAACCAGGAAAGTGGCCTTATTCATAATTATTAACTCTGAATTAATTTTAACTGCTCCTTCTTCCCAAAAGGTTTATGTAGCTGCCTGCAGACTCTAAGTAATACTTATTCTTTAAATAAAAGGTTTTTCCAAGTTTAACTTGCATAATCACTCAGTTTCAGTTCCAGAAGCCTTCATAGGGTTATTTTCATCTGCCTTTATTTACTTCCATGTTTTCATATGGATCTTCTAAATCATTTGCCAACCCCCAGTGGAAACCATGCTCTTGCTAATTAAAATAGAGAAAGAAACTTCATTGTTTAGTGCTGTACTGTGGCAGGTCGTGCAGGTGCCTTTCTAAACGCATTTCTTTCATCAGCTTCTTTTCAGCAGAACGTTTCAGGTATTTTAGTATAGGAAACCAGTGCTGATCTACAGTCAGCAGCTAGAGGTGGTAAAAACCCTGGACAGAGCTGCTCTTGCTCTGCCAAAGATAGCAAAGCTAAGGTAGGCATTGCTGCTGGCACTATGCTCGAGGCGTGTATTACTGCAGCAGCAAGGGTGTAGGTCTAAAAAGCAAAGCAGTTTTACTTGCTGGCAGGGAGGGGGCAAGCCTGGAGGATACTGCAGTACAAATCTGAGGTGGGAAGCACGGTGTAATTTGTTGTACAGTTAGTAAGTTGTACTGAAGTCCAATCTGGAAATGAAATCAGAGTTTTCTGTAAGTTTCACCTTGCTCGGTTTCATTTCCTTTGCCCCAAGAAACTGCAAAAAAAAGGTTTTTCTTTCTTCCTATTACTGAGTCACTAATTACCTTAGTTAAAATTAACTCAAACCAACGGATTGCACGAAGCTGTATGGACTATTAAAGCTCAACCTAAAGCTATAAGTGGTGCATTCCTTTATGCAAGGATGACTTTTTTCCTTCAGGAAATAATGAAAAATAAAAACTGTTTGTCTGACAAGAAACTCCCAACACCAAATACCGACAAGCTTTCTTTTATAGGGAAAATATGCCTCTATTTTTAAATTTAAATGTAACCCGAATTTAAATCTAAAATAACAGAAAACACTACTTTTGTGGATTGTATTAAAAGCTCAAAGCTTTATCATTTGCCTGCTGTACTACAGGATCAATAGGTCTTGCTTGTTTTAGAAATGAGCGATCTGCTTACTAATACTGCTGCACAAACATTGACAAGGCAAAGTGAAGTTCAAGTAATATATTAATTTACACTGCATTCCAAATATTATTTTAAAATCAATGTGATTGTTTATACAGAAAGTTACCGATGGCCTTTCAGTCATTATCAAGCTCAGATTCGTTGACCATTAATACTGATACTGGCCACTAGAGCAAGGCAAGCACAGAAGATATTCTGAAGTTCAGGATGGAAGGTGAAGTCTCCTTGCATGTGCGAACACATTAATCTCATCCTGACAATGTTTTTACAACCTAGGTTCTGCAAGCCTTCAGCATGGGAAGTTCCTCAGCATCAGTCTCAGAACTCATTTGACAGCTCCCATCATATCATCGCTGCTGAAGACGAGAAGGTGAGAAAGGTCTAGTTCCTACCTGGGCTTTAGTCATGGATTAGGTAGCACGGTACAAATTGTTTTGGTGAATGACTCAAGGTTAAGACTGAGATGTGGATCTCTCATGAAGCTTGGGCTGGGTGAGGAAGGCTGAACAGATTATCTGCCTGGACTCTGAAATTTTCAGCTTTGCTGTCCCTCCAAGGGGTATCCTCCTACCCTCCTCCAAGTAGCTCTGGAGCTAGATTGACACGGAGCAAGTCCCTCTGAGACTTGCGTAGCTGTGTTTGGAAGTGTACGTGTGTGTGTGTGAGACTTCACTTGCTGACTCTGTTAACTTGAAGGGAAGTGCCTGCTTGAGGAGGCTAGTATCACTATGGAAACTTCATTCTTGGTAATGAAAATGCTGAAAGAAGCTTCATTGTTTCATGTAGCATTGTCACGGTAACTGTGATTCTGAGGGCATTTATTTAATAAAAATAAACACAGCACTTCTGGTACTGTGACTGTATGGGCGTAATGGTGACCTATAATGAGCAGTTAGCGGTAGTAAGTCTGGGAAGTGCTGCCAAAAAAGGGAAACTAATGCACGGATTGCTTCTGGCACTGACGTAGGGCTGTACTGCAGCAGCAAGAGCCTAACGCTGATGAGTAAAGCAATGTTGAGAGTTCCCCACTCAAAGGCAGGCAAGAAGTTCATACTCTACTTCATGGATTGTATCTGCTTTGTAAAATAGCTGTTGGTAAGGCTGTGTTACTGAAAACTGTTGAAAAGACTTGAAATCTGCACATCGGCTGTTTGTATTGTGTATCAAGTTATCTCAAATTTAACAAAGACTTTTAAAACGTCATGAACAAGCTCACTAGCAAAGTGCGCTACTTTTTTTGCCTTCTAACAGAACCTGATCTGCCTCATTCATTTACAACTGGACAACTGGGACAGAGTTACTAGTTGCAGTGTTCTAGGTTGACAGTTACCATAACTGCATAGTGACATGAAGATTTTTGTATTTGTAAAGTGAAGTTTCTAATCATCATATCTGAGAAGCTTTAGACTATGACTTGAGTATAGCTGATGCAGTGGCATTGGTTTGAATTCATGAACACCCTGCCCTCCTCAAATCTCTGAATCTTAAACTGTTCTGCTGATTGCAAAGGGATGTTAATTCCTAACCCAATTTCACCACAGTATCTGCATGACTCCACGTGGGCTGCTGCACAAAAAGATGCTGCAGTTGGTACCAAGGTCTCTTGTAGCTCCCAAGATGCTTTCCTCCGTGATGGCAGATCAGCCACCCACTGCGGGGTAAACCTCCTGCTGCTGGGTCTGCCTCCTTCAAAAGGGAAGGATCTAGTGCTACAACCCCCACCAAAGGGGGGTTAGCTTCAGGAAGCTCTTTCTGCCTTGAAAATAAAGCATCTAGGTGTACGTTTGTTGGTCGCTTGTCATTTTCAAAACAAAAGCACTGGCCCCTAGTCCCATTCATAAAATGGTGCTTGAGTCCTGCAGACTTAAGTAGCTGTGGCAGGACTTGGAGAGCTTTCAGAAGAAACCTACTGATGGAGTCGGCTTGCTGGGTTATCTTCCATGTTTTAAGAGCATGTTCTCTTCACAACCTCCATCTACTTCCCCTCTGTTACAATTCTTCAGGAGGATACTCCCTATTTTTCATAGAGGGCAAACAGCTGAAAATGGTTTTTCTCTCAATGATACGAATATATCTGAAATGTTTAAATGTCATTAAACAAAGGAGATTTTCAACCTTCAAATACTAAAGTTCATCATTGTGAAATTACTTCTTTTTCCAGTAATTAAAAAAACCCCCATAAATACTGACAGCTAGTGGCAAGGGATTAATGATCCATGATCATTAGAAGTGGAAATTGTAAAATGCATATAAATCAGTGATTTACGTTTGACTACTTTCTCTATGGCTGGACCTAAATTAGCTATTGTGAGTATGCTGCTGATACATTTCAGAGCCTGCAGAAGTGGTTTATTTGTGTGGAAATGAAATTGTGAGGACTGGAAAAAAAATGGGTGTGATTTCTATATATTTGACCCTACGTAGCACTGGGGCTTGCAGCTGAAAAAGGCAACTGGAAAGTACTCCTGGGTCGCATAGTGCAGGTGCAGCATTATGTCTTCAGTGCACAAGAACATGGTGTTTTAATATGAAATGTATAGATACAAACGAAAACCAAGAAGTACAACTTTTACAAAATATTATTCTGAATCAATGTATATACATTATACACATTATACACGGATTTTATATGTCAGTGTTATATGTCCAAGTTTACTCAACACAGTTCAAGCAGTGGCTTTCTGTGTTATTCTTGTGTTTTGAATCGTGAGTCACTCTTGCATCTGTATTATATTATTATTCTGGATTAAAGAAGAAATTAGGTGCAGGGTCTTGTTTAATAAAACTACACTAAATACAGTGCCGGTCCAATTTAGATTTTTCCAAAAGGCTGAGGCAGAGAAAGATTAGAAATTTGCCAAGAGGAAGGCTGAAGATTTGCCAAGTAAAATAGCTATGTAACAAAGGCAAGAGTGTATCATGAGAATACTCTTTAAATTTATAATAGTTACATGATGTGCTTATGTTTGTTGGTTTTTTTTTAAGGAGAAACAATTATACAAATCAAACAATTCACTCTTTTTAGTCCTCTGGTTTTATAAACAAAAATTCCTTTTGAAAGTGAAGGTTATGCAACTTGCAAAATTTTGAAAAATAGAGATGAAGACAGTTTGGTCCCTGAGTAAATATCTGGAAAACTACTAAAATCTGTAGAGTTGTTCTCGAGGTCACCTTTCCCCATTGCTATCAACAGAAACATCTATTTCTGAGCTGTAGGCACAAGCCACCTCCAGTAAAGCATAATCCTTAAACTGGCTCATCATCATTCCAGTTCAGGCCAGGGCTTTAAAGGGCTCCTCCTGTTATATATCACTGAAACAAATATAAACCCGCTCACCTTTCTTTTTAATTGTGGACCAGCTTATGCTCTAAGTCTTGTACATCAAAAAGTTTTCAGTCGGTGTAGAAACCCCATAACAAAGAAGCATTGTCGTGATACACAATCCTTTCACAACAAAGTGGGACATTTAGTCGGCCTGTTGTTCACTAGAAGCGGCTGACTCCCCATTTCCTTGAGTTTCTGTCCACTTTGAGGTGTCAGTACTGCCGGGGCTGAGAGGTGATGAGCAGCTCCTTTCAGCTGATGAAAGTTGTTAATATAGCTGGCAATCAGTAGAGTGATCTCAAGAATCTATAACAGGAACATACAAAACTCTTTGAAAAATACAGTGATGTGTTTTGACTGCTGAAAAAATAGCTAACTTTTTAGCAGGTGACAATCACCATCAACTGGAAAAGTACTTGTACTTTATCAAACACATTAATGATGGGGAGAGAGGAGATGCCTCAGAGAGCTTTTTTCTATTGCTCCTTGCAAATAATGTAATGTTATTCCCATCAGTATGCTAGACACTTTGTCTTCCACAGTCTTAAACGATTCAAACAGATGGCTTCTTTCACTCTGAGAGAGATTTTTGAAGTCCGAAAGATGATGCTCTTAGAAAAAATCTTCATGATGTGTTCCCTCACTTTTGCTAGAAAATGTCTGGTACTCAGAGAACTAAAAACACAGGGTAGATGAAAGGAATAAAGACTTCTGGGAGCTTTTCACCATATTTTCTCTTTTCAGTCCACACAGCCTTGCCTATAAGGGCACAATCTGAGGGATATTTGAGCAGATGTATTTTATTATTCTTATTTGTATGAAGAGTCATGTTCTGACCCAAATTTATAGATGGGATTTTGTATTCTGTTTCATGAATTGTTCTGACTAACAGCAAAAACCTTTGAAACCTTTGCATTCTTAAAAATTCCAGTCAATCTTACCAGTGAAGGAGAGAATCTCGATTTAAAAAGCATAAACACTTTCTTTACCAAAGGTAAAAATATCCTAGGATTTTTAAGAAGTGACTGATCTTTCCGATCCTGCGTTCTATAATTCCACCATAAAACACAAATGTACCTTCCTAAAAATTATCGCTGGTGCTGATCAAGGAAAAGGACTATTGTTTAGGTACTGCCTAGAATTCCTGTCCTTCATAGCTGCCTTTGTCCTCCTGTGAAAAATTTGGAATATTGTCGACAGGGACATGAAAAGAAAAGGAACACATCAGTATTGTCACTGCTAGCTCTTATATTACGAATTGTTTCACTCTCTAAAACCATCTGGCAAAAGGCAATAATCTGAGAATGTGAGGAATAAAGAAGGTGTTTCATCTTTCACATCTGTTACGGATTACCCACTGGAAAAATAGAAAAGGAGCAGATGGTGGGAAACTGTTTCAGGTAATATACCAACCTTTGGTTTTGTCATGGCAAAAAGGTGTTTTTCAGTTGATTTGTCCTTTGTCTGAGCGTTGTTAACAACCAACATAAAATCATCTTGATAGCCTCCAAAAGTCATCAGACTCTTATATGTGTACGTGACTGTTAATCGCTTAAAAAAGAAAACCCAAAAAACAAAATGCAAAGCTATAAGCAGGATAATGCAGGAAAAACAGATTATGACAAATAGTTCTTTTAAAAATATAATCACGTATATTTTTCAGAATGTTGTTGTTAGCCTCTTACAGATCTTGAAATTAATTGTAAATTTTGGCATAGCTTTATTCAGACCTTCACTATGAGTAATATTGCAGATGATAACTCTTAACATTTTGACCTCTGTTTGTATTCCGAATCAATTAGATCAAAGATACTATAAGCAGGTTTCAACTCAAGTGTGTAATTCAATTCACACAAGTCCTGACTGACTTTGAGAGAAGATAATCTTAGGAATTCCGTTTGAAATTGAAGCAGTGTCTAAATAAATGAAATGGCAGAGTATGAGACAGCTAAAGGAGTTTAACTGCAGGACTGTTTTTGTGCAGTGGTGTAGTCTGCATCCACACAGATGAAATTAAATTCTGTTCTCTTTCTTCCACATCTCTGATGTGACGGTAAATGCTCTTCAAGGCTGCTCTGCTTTCAGTGCCTCAGCTCTTACTGTTCAATGTTCAACACCACACTAGTGACCTTCGAGTTTGCATTTAATTTACCAGTACAACTCATATTCGTTTGCTGTAGAAGTTCACAATTAAAGTTCATCATAAGACAATATTTGTACAATAACCAGCTTCACATCCTTTTGTTACTTTTTTGCGCTGAGTTCTAAATAGTGTTTTCTCTACCCCTTGCAACATCATTTCTGATACCCCTGATCCTTCCTACAGGAAATCAGAATATTCCCTGGAAACGGAGCATTTCGGAATGGCAAGTAAGGCCTGCCGATGCTGTAAACTGGCAGAAACGCCCGAGCTAGCGCTGCGAGTAGCTCATCTTTGTCGAGCTTTCTGCAGTCTGATGCAAGCTCATTTCACTCGTTCTCTGAGCGGAGCCGCTGCTTGCTCTCCTCCTGTTCTTTGTTTTACCCTTTCCTTAGCTGCAAAGAAACGTAATGAAAAGGCCCGTATCAGTACAATTATGAAGTTGAGATTTTAATTTTCTGATACTCAATATTAGGGGTTGCTAATAGCGCCGTGCCATTCTGTTTCTTTGCGGGATAGAAATTAAAGCAGGGATCGTCTCAGGCACCGCTTTTTTACACTGATTACCGTGAGCCGTTTTCTGTGAAAACTTTTATTGCAAATCAAAGAAAAATCAGAGCCGAAAATGACATAATTAAATAACATTGGGTTATATTACCTACTATTAAACAAAAATAATACAATGAAAATAACAGTCTTTTAAAGGAACTGCTCTTTGCAGAGTGTATGTATTATGAATAATAATGGAAAATGAAGTCTCCAGGAAAAGAAAATTAATGTTATTGTAAGAACTGTAACTATGGATCTCCTGACATCTGAATGATTAAAACATTAACATTTCATTAAAAGATACAAAAACTGTATCTGATAAACAAAAATAAGTTCTGTGTAAAGAATTCATTACTTATTTCTATTATTAGTGCTACTATAATGCTGATAACATTAAAGCGTTTTGAAAGGAATGAATTTTTGCTTTAAGAGGAAGACAAGATAACTCAGCATGGAAGGCTAATGCCATCTTTTATGTAGTGTGGTGGTGAATCTCTCATATACTTACTATTAAAGTCTACTTTGACCAAAATTAAAAAAGAAATTTCACTTACCATAGAGCTGTAATCTAGGATGCTTATGCCATCTTCATGTACAGCAAACCATATGAAGGACTTCTCAGCTGCGAACGTTGCTAGAGGCTACAAAGAGAAATGTTCTTTAATTACTACTTCAGAATTAGGCAATATGTAAATAATTATTAACTTTCAGCTTACAGAGCTCTCTCCATTCACAGATCTTACTGAGATTTACACTGGGAGGGAACTGATGTAAAGGAATTGAAGCAGCTGCCCCAAAACCGTGTAGGCAGCCAGTGGCAGAACTATGAACTCAACCTAATCCTCTTGAAGCCTCCCCCTGGTGCTTAGTCCAATAAAATGTACAGTCTCATTAGTAAAATAAAACAAAAGTCAGGTGTTTTAAAGTTTGTTCACTAACACATATGTCTACATATGCAAAGAACAGAGTGCTGATAAGCAATTATATCTATCTCCCGAGATTACCTAATAAAGCATAAGGGGTGAGGTGGCAATTGTTTAACATAGCTGTTACCTGAATCAAGAGAATTAAAATACTAGTGTTTTAAGAGGAATGGAAAGGCCAGTACAGAAGGGAGTGCTCTGAATACCCTTAACAACAGTTAGTGTTGCTGCAAAGTTCACCTCCCGTAACCACTTAATGATGCCTTTGCAACATTCTGCTAGTTACCAAGTTAAAAAAGCCTGAGACAAAAAGGCTATCTCAAACTAAGATACAAGAAAATGAAAAGATACCACCTGGTATATTTGGCATTAATAATGTAGAACAAGCATTAAGTGTCGGAAAGTTACTATTACGGTATACTTAGTACCGTGGCAATTACATTTCACCAGTATATGGCTTAAACAAGTCAGTAATTTGACAAGAGATTCAATCAGCATGTGTATAATACTTGCTTTTTAATAAGATGATACTACTTTCTGCAAATTGTATTTGTATTTAAAAAACCCCCACTCAGTAAAGTTTCTTACTTTTGCTGCAAACAGTTTAGCACCAAAGAAAGACCATTTTCTGGCTACAGTGAGATAAATGCGCACACAGTCTGCAGCACTGTGCCCCCGGAGAGCCATCCATCTTGTAGACAATCGCTGACAAAGCTGTCTGTTGAAATGAAATATGTAATTTAGTTATTGAAAGGAATTTAAATGCTTACCCATAGCGAGTTTAATGAGCAAAAAAGAATCCATCTGTTAAAACGATAATTTAATACAACAACTATCACTTATACAGTATCAAATAAATCCAAAACGTCATCTAATATTTTAATGCACACGAAAATTCCAAACTATCTTCTAATTTCTGCAACATTATGATTAAATATTGATGTAGCAGTAGCAGCATAAAGGGAAAAAGTCTAGGACAGCTTTTAATGTGTCCCTACAGATAATCAATTTACTTTTATCAGTACTCAACAGCTATGCCAGTTGTCATTCCAAAAATCCATCCAGCTTTAGCACATATCTTTACCGGTGGCTAGTAGTAGATGTGGGAGATACGGCTTAACACTACTCTTTTTTAGTGTACCTGGGTGCTGCTACCAAAAAGGGTGCTTCTGATGCGTTCACAATGGCTCTTTTCTTTTGTAGCTCCACGATGAGTTGGTTCAATAAAATGATCCTATGGAAAACTAATCCTCCACAAAAACCCACCCTAGAATACTTTTGTAGCACATTGACCATGGATTATAAGATGCTGACCAAGAAAAGGGAGGGGGAATGTGTACTGAAGGGAGATCCTTCACTTGCAGCTCACTCTTACTGAACTTCATGAAGTCAAACTGCACCCTTAGCAAAAGAGTACAGGCAGCAGGGCAGGTACAGAGTGATTTTTTTCCCTGCCACAGACTTCCAGCTCTGGCAGTTGGGATTTTAGGGACTACCTGAACAGTTCAAACCCTCCGTGAATTAGTCTATCTAGGACCTCTTAGCCTGTGTTCTTTGAAGTTAGTTGTATAACTTTCTATTTGTTGTGTGTATACTTTTGAATGTCCCTATTATCTTCTGAGTATGTAATAATATCACTTTATGCATATGGTAATAATTTTAAACTTTCTCAACCCTGTAGTGAAGAATGAGGAGAACATTTTTATGATGTTTACTGGACTTCAAAATTGCTGTATCATTGACATTGGATAATTTATTACACTGTTTTGCTCTTCATCTTAGTTGATGTTGATTGAAATGACCTGCAGGTTATTCATTTGAAATGAAGTGATACCTTACTAGCAAGGCCACTAAGTTAACATACAGCCAATTTTCCTGGCTGTTAGAGATTGCACGTTTGAATAGCAAACACTCAGATCAGATCCTCGTGTCCTTTACTTGAAGTAGTTCTTTAGTCTCAACACAGACTTAATTTAGATTTGCTGAATAAGAAAAATGAGAATTTCAAAATCGCTGGGTTTTGTAACACTCTGTAGTAACTTGTACAGCTTTTGCTGGAATGCATGATGAATTAGGGTCCTCTGGTTAGATCAGAAATACACAGAGGAAATGGGTTCTTCGGTTTAATAAGAAGATGAGTTTCAAACTCCAGTTTAGGCAAATAGGGCATATCAGAAAGTTGTACCTAATCACTATTTAAAACTTCATTTCCCTCCTGTATTTCTAGATAATATGAATCACAAAATACATCTCACCTTAATTGTTCCTCTGAACAACCATGCCTGTATCTCTTTGGGTAGAATCTCTCCAAAACTTGTTTTAATGTTTGATTGGACTTGGACTGGGAAGTGACTTGACCTGCTGGAGTTGAGAAAGGCCGTTCAAAATCTCCAATGTCTACCTAAGGGATAGACCGTGAAGAAGACATTTTTAGTTTCTCCAAAGTAATTTTCTAGCTGGGTGCTATAAGCTATCTTTTACTCTCTCCTACCATGTATAAAATGAAAACCAGTTTGTCAATTAATGTATGTTTCTCACTTATATAAAAAATGCAAGTAATTTTATTTTTCTTATATTATGTTTACCATGGAAAAACCCATAAATAACAAGTATCAATTGTACAAATACAATACTTAACTAGTTCTGATCCGAGATTGCTAGATCTCCAGCTGACACAAACCAGTTTAGATTATTGAGTAACACCATCAAATAACTTCCTCAATAACCTTCCCTGGAGCCTTTAATTTTCTAAAAATATAAACCGATCTTACCAAGACCATGTCTAGTGAAGGGGTCTTAGGCTTTCATTAAACAGCTGTTACTTTGGTGTATGAACTTGCAGAAATCACATAAGGAATAGTGAATGAGGATGAATGAAGAAATGGTATGTGATTACAGGATACTTAATCAAAGGGGGCCTGGCTGGGTAGGAGGTAAAGCACATTTTATCTGCGCTGGTGCCAACAGCAGCATACACTGTAAAGCTTTTCCACTCAAGTCAGAGTTTGCATTACACAAAGATTCCAGCACAGTCTATTTCCTGCACTATCACGTGTGAAAAGTGGAGGTCACTTGACTGTCAAGCAGTCCTGGCCCGGTTTCTTTATTCAGGTTTTTCATCTGTAAAACTAGTGTGGGAGTCATTAACGCCCAAGGGTTACCTGAGCTAGAAGAGCTGTCAGTTCCATCGCCAGTTCTTTGTTTACGGGGAAAAGTCCATTGACTATTTGATCGTTCGTCTGATACACTAGCAGCAGCTTCTCTCTGTCTGTCTCCCCGTGGACTTGAACTGAAAAATAAAGCCTACAGAAAAGGCAGAAAGTTATTAAATAAAGAAGATAGGGAAATGCATTCGCCCTGAGGATTAGCAGTATCTGCTCTGAATGTGACATGTTTACGTCAGCGTCAAAACACATTAGCAGAGCAACACTTGTACTTGAACCAGTGGGCAAACATTTAATTTCAGCCTTCTGAGCTCAGTGTTGCTTTTTTTGTTTTTCTTAGGCAGCCCTGCTCACCTCTTTAAGAACTAGAAAAAATTAACTATATTTAAAAGAGAAATAAATTCTCCAGTTGCACCCATTTCATATTTTTCTTGCGAGCTCTGAGTCAGCCAGTATTTTTCAGATGAAGAAACTCTGCAGAAATTGAAACTAAATCTTGGACCAAGGCAGAGATGTTATACTTGCTAAACAAACCTATTTTTGTAAGTAAGGCGGACAGTCCTCGTGCCTTCGCATTTCCCAGGGTGTTGTTCTTTGGAGGCTTGCTCCCATTTTGAAATAATGTCACAGATCTAGAAGAGAAGCAAAACAAAATGGACTTTGCCACATACTCCTCTTTGAAAACACTTTTGAATAGAAATTGTCAACTTATTTTAATATCTTTTACCTATTACATATGAGAAACACAGATAGCTTGAATTTTTCAACTTCCTGAAAGATAACTTTACACTTTACTTGCATTTCTTAGGTCGCGCATTTAATAATTAACATCTTTGTTGTTTGTTTATCCTGCAACACACACGCTGCCTTTGGAAATGAGCCATAACATGCTCATTATGGAAAGGCCACCTACTTGATTGAGCAGCAGCCAATGAATGTGTTAATTATGCAGAGTGAGTTGTTATATAATGAATCCAGTGCCTCTGATCTCTGCCTTCCCTTTCTTCTGCATGCTGGAGTTTTTCAAGTCCTTTCTAGTAACTGCCCTAAAGTTTGTATGAAGTTTGTTATAAAGTGCAACAAGAGTGGTTCACAACAAGCGGTGCAGGTGGGTAGGTGGGCAGATGGGGAGGAGGTGGAACAGAGGTCCTGGGAGCTCTGCTGGGCTTCATGTCACTTTTCCTTCATGAAAGAGCCTTCCTGGAAGCATTAATGCAAACAGCTTCCAAAGTTATATTTACCAAGAAAATAAGTATAGTTTTTATACATTTTGATTTCCATATGGTAATTATTCTGACAGGAAGAGAGCTGATCACGATGACTCAGCTTGTGTGTCACTAAGGCCTGGTTGTACCACTCCTTGCATCTCAAAGTGGGGTTGTGAACGTTGGCCAAAAGGTGCAAAAGGCTACTTGGTAGCGGCACAAAAAACCATTACTCATTAGTTGCTAAAAGGCTTGAAAATATCTAATTTTTTACTAAAGCATAGATTATATTGCTTTTTGCCACTCTACCGCAAAGAATTTAATTCTAGTAAGAGGGAACTAAAATTCAGAATTTAGAATAATGATAAGTCAAACACTGAAAATTTCCTGAATGGAACCCTAATTATTCTGCATTTAGATAAGGAACCCTTTCTTTTTTTCCATTCCTCAGGATCTCTACCCCAGTATCAATGACTTTTTGGACCTCAAATGGTCATCTTTTGGAGTTGTACCAGAAAGGTTAACTGAAATCTCTAAATGCATGTTGGACTCCAATTGCTTTTTACTTTGAAAGAGCTGTGATTCGTAGCAGCTTACTTTTTCTTTTTTAACCCAGCTGTTACTTCTCTGAATAATATCAGTCTCCTAGACAAAGCTTTTAAATATAGTTCACTGAATGAATTTCAGCAATTGAAAAAGTGATGGCTTTTCCTTTCCTTAATCTTTCCTTTTACCTTATGAAGAAAAAAACCCTAAAGACAGTTTTCAGCCTGAAAATTGTTTTCCTTTACACTATCTGAAGAGAGCTCTGTAAAATGAAGATATTTTGTTGGTTTATACTCTTGAGTTCATCAAAGGCTTTTGCTTACCTTGATGTTTCCTTGAAGACAGTGCTCTACATCCTTGCCAGAGGGATCATCAGAAAACAGTGCAAATCCTGACTGAGCTGGTTTCCTCATCCCTGTATCCTGGTTCAGGGTGTTCAGAAATTCCTCCACTGTGGTAGAGGCATCAAAGCCAACAACCTAGAAGAGCAGCCAAAATGTATTTTGCTATCAAACTTGTAACAGACCCCCCCTAAACCTAAGATTTTGAAAGATACCTGTAGAATAACAGTGGGAATGTAAGACCCATTCCATCCCCCCGTGAATAACTTAGTCATTGGAAATTAAAAATTTCCATAAAGGGTCTGGAAAAGAGTAAAGATTTCCACCCACTAAGTCAATTTAGTGGAATTTGTCTCCATCCAAAAAATGATTAACTTCCCAGTAGACTGTACCTTACTTCATTTTGTTTATGAAATCAAAGCCACTATCAAAATGCTTCCAAATGCTACATTTTTGGGTTTGATTTCTTTGTTTATGCTCGTTTCTTTGCACTTGCTACACTTGAATTTCTGCTACAGCATTTATATAATAGAAAGCAGTCTGTTGTCTGAGCTTTTTGTGACAAATAACACTTGAAAATTGAAGAAAACTTTATTTCCTACACTTTTCAATATAGTAGTGAAACAAATTAGATCAATTAATCGTTTTTCATCATGTACAACTTCAGAGGGATATTAGATGGCAGAGCTACATTAGCAGATCCACAAATGTTGCTCTGTCAGGGCTACATAGATCAGAGTATATAGAGCCTTCTAAGTTTTTATTTTCTCCAAATCTGAATTTTTGTCTGTGGTTACTAGTATTAAAGCATTTTAGCAAGAGATGGCAAGTGGCTTTTTTACAGAAACTAGTTGCTGATACTCACTTAAATCTGTTTTGAGGGGTTTTCCCTGTATTTGACATGTTGAGGGTGTTTTACTCTTTTGGCAAAGAAATGTCTCAAAAATCAATCTTGGACTTCTCTTTTGAGCTTCTCAGTGGTTGGCATTAAAAATATACCCACTGAGTCTAGCTTCAGAGATGAATATAAGAGTTTTCAATACCACTGTAAATGCTTATTTGCTGATCCCACTGAAGTAATTTAGGTATTTAATTACAATTTTGTAATGTATACTTGGAAGTATATAATTTTTGAGCAATAGATAACTGATGAGCAGTTCATAGAATCATAGAATCATTATGGTTGGAAAGGACCACCAGGATCATCAAGTCCAGCCTTCATCCCAACATCTCTCTAGCCACTAGACCATAGCCTCAAGTGCTACATCTACTCATCTTTTAAACAACTCCAGAGATGGTGACTCCACTACCTCCCTGGGCAGTCTGTTCCAGTGCCCAACCACTCTCTCAGTAAGGAATTTCTTCCTAATATCTAATCTAAACCTCCCCTGATGCAGCTTGAGGCCATTTCCTCTCATTCTATCATTAGTAATTTGGGAGAAGAGACCAACACCAGCCTCACCACAACCTCCTTTTAGGTAGTGCTAGAGAGCAATAAGGTCTCCTCTCAGTCTCCTCTTCTCCAGACTAAAGAGCCTGGGTTCTCTCAGTCGCTCTTCATAAGGCATGCTTTCCAGACCCCTCACCAGCTTTGTTGCCCTTCTCTGTACCCGCTCCAGCACCTCAATGTCCTTCTTGTACTGTGGTGCCCAAAACTGGACACAGTACTCAAGGTGCGGTCTCATGAGTGCCGAGTACAGGGGCACAATCACCTCCCTACTCCTGCTGGTCACACCGTTTCTGATACAGGCCAGGATGCCGTTGGCCTTCTTGGCCACCTGGGCACACTGCTGGCTCATGTTCAGCCAGCTGTTGACCTCAACACCCCCAGATCCTTTTCCACCAGGCAGCTCTCCAGCCACTCCTCCCCAAGCCTGTAGGGTTGCTGGGGGTTGTTGTGACCAAAGTGCATGACCCGGCACTTGGCTTTGTTAAACCTCATACAATTGACCTCAGCCCATCGCTCCAGCCTGTCCAGATCCCTCTGCAGAGCCTTCCTACCCTCAAGCAGATTGACACTCCCACTTAATTTCATGTCATCTGTAAATTTACTGGGGGTGCATTTGATCCCCTCATCCAGGTCATTGATAAAGATATTAAACAAGACAGGTCCCAAAACTGGGCCCTGAGGGACACCGCTTGTGACCGGTCGCCAACTGGATTTGACTCAATTTACCACCAACTCTCTGGGCTCGGCCATCCAGCCAGTTTCTAACCCAGCGAAGAGTCCACCTGTCTAAGCCTTGAGCCGCCAGCTTCTCCAGCAAAAGAGAGTCAATCTCCAATTTTGAAACCTTTTAAAATGATTTAAATATGGCTTTTTTTCTGTTTCACTGGGTAAGCAGTAAGCAATGAAGAGGGGCAAAAAAGCAGGGTTCTTCTGTGACCTGAAATGAAACATTTACTCGATATGTCTTTGACTTCATATCAAAACTTGTTTTCTGTCTAGGAATACTGTGAATTGTTAAAAAACTCTTTTCAGCCAGCTCTCAGAGTGAGAAATACAATCCAGGATGTGAAGCAGTATCCATGGAAGACCAGGGAGAGTTGCCTACAGGCTTTGACTGATGACGTCCCAAAAGAGTTAAGAATGAAGCTGTGTTTGTTCTGTAACAAATCTGGTTATCCTTCATGACTGATAATGGGAGTTACAGCTGTGCTTCCAGGCCTTCACCAAGATATTAAACTTTCAAGATGTTTGATGAAAGGAAGTGGAATTTAAAACCTTTCCCTTTTCTTCAGTCTAATTCTCTCATCTGGTGGTCAGGTTAAATAAGAAACAGAATGTTAGTATTTCTCACTCTTAAGAGGTTGTTGGTTTTTGTTTTTCCTTTCTTTTCAAGATTTTTCCCCAAACCTTTGGTCTTTGTTGACCGAATCAGATCACCAGTACCTCATGCCTGCCTTTGCTAGCACTGGCACAGGATGAAACTTGAACCATGTTTACCTTAACTCTGACAACTCTGTTTCTGATATACTACTTCATCTACATGCTAACAGCAAGGGGCTGGGATAGCTCAGGTTTTGTGGTGTACCTGGCGTTACCTGATATATGCCGTTCATGAAATGAACTGGAATACTAAAGGGCAGCGAATGGTGGTAGGGGTTTCTTAGAAGGGTGGAAAGGATTTCCATCCTGGAAGGTCTGGCTTCTCGGTCTCCGTTCTGCTGGGTACGCTCCACACATCGCTGACAATATATCGCATATTTCCCAAATTCAGTCCTGTGACAAAAAGCGAAAAAGATAAAAGATAGTAAACTATGAGTAAATCTCTCTGGGGATGCCAGGTGGGAGGACCATTCAGGTTTCGCTCTCTTGAGATTTCCAACACGTTTTTCCACGTGGAATTATAAAGAGAATTAGTCTGTGGAGATCAACAGAATTGTGCCAGAGATGAACATGGATCAGAGTGTTTTGTGTAACTGCCATATTTTGGTTTTCGTGGTTTTGCAACATACAGTCAGAGTTCCACTGCAGAGTGTTTCTCAGAACAAAGGATAATTTTCCCAAGTGATGCAGAGCAGTAACATATACTACATTTTAGTAGCACTGGAGCACAATCTTACTCAAATATATTTTAAATTATATATCGAAAGATCTGAAATATTAAATGACAGACTGAAAATAAGGTACTTCCAAAAGACTAGTCGATGAGCTGGGTAATACTATTCAGGTATACCTGGGATCTGCATTCTTCTTTAAATGGAGTTTAAGAAGCCAAAGGAATGGGTGCTGCGGCAGAAAGAGTCCAACGCAGAGAGCCAAGAGCTGCAAGCCCTAGACAAAAGGAAGACATTCACTCTTTTAAACATCTTACAAAGTAAAACTTCCTGCTGTGACTGCAGGCCATCAGTGCAGCTTACTGTGCCAAGTCAGTAACAGCTGTAAAAAGGAATAAAAAAAACAAAACACAGAGAAAAATCTGAGTAAATAAGCATGTCACATCATCGGAAGGCCAAAATGCTCCTTTCTGTTTATTTGTGTGCAGCAAGTTTCTTTTGGGCCGGAAATGGGAAAGCAGATCAGCTTGTATAGAAAGCAGTTAAGACACAGGAAAAAAATGGCTGCAAGGCCAAGCACTAAGAAATGAAAAGCCCGTGCAATTTCAATTCAGCTCTCCTGTAACATATATTATGAAGCAACCCACAAAACATTTTCCTCCCACCAAGCAGATAGTAACTATTTTAAAAACCCCCATTATTCAGTATTTTAGTGTATTTTCATTGCTCGATATGTATCCATGGCTTCAGTTAATACAGACTGCTCTCATATACTCTCGATACACACTTCCTAACATTGCAATTACTTTTTTCACAATTTTATCAATGCATCATGCTGAAATTTAGAAAATGAGGTTTCTCTATCTTGATTTATCTAACTTGCCTGGTATTAAATAGAAATTTGACAGCACAGGCACAGATAGTTCATTTCATCGGATATCTGTGCTTTGATGGAGGATAGCATGGGCTCTGTTTCAAGAAGACACTGCAGTAGAAGCAAGTATGGGAGGCAACAGCATGAATTTAGGACTTAAAAAAATCAGTGGGAGACTGCAAACATTTTACTGAACACGTGACCGCTTAAAAGTCATGCCAGTGGATTGTGATAGCAACAATTTATTTATCTGCATCAGAGGGAAGGCCTTCCTAGTGGTACGAAAAGTACCAAAGAGGGATTATGGTTAGTTTAAATTCTGTGCTAATTGACATGTCCGTGCTAATTGACATATCCATACTAATTGACACGAATGTACCATGTCTGTTATAAAAGCTTAATGGATGTTTTAGCGATGTGCACATACTGGCCATACCCCAGGTACAGGCTGTTTCTAGATAACAGTTATGTCTCCTGGTCATGTTCTGCTTTCTGTGACAGCAGAAAAACATGCCTATTACAAAAGCCTTAATATGGTAATATTCCTGTCTCCTACAGAACTCCTGCTTCTGTAGGTATTGCTCCCATCGTTAAGCACTGTTGTTCCAGTCCTGTTATTGCTATGCAAACTGTCCGTACTGGCTTTCCTTTCAATTTCATTTCCTTTAATTGTTACCTGTTTGGATATAGGTGAATAGCTGGCAGTGGACAAAGTGTAGAATTTTAAGTATGTATTTATAATCTAGTATGCAGGGTGTGTGCAGAACAGCATGACATACAAGAGATTACATATATCAGAAACCCTGAGCATATCTGAGATTCCACAACGTGGCACTACAGCTTTTGGTCACACTCATGCTGTAGAGGCATCTGCCATGTGGTTTAGCCCACAGAACTTCTTGATGCAGCATCTCTCTTAGGGAGGAGGCAGTAGAAGAGAATCGGGTTTCATACACGATGTCTCACTCAACACTTCACTTGAAGATAGCCCATTGTACGTCCAGCCTTTAAAACCAGCACAGGCACAGGCAGATTCTATCACCAGATCCATGTACTTGATGGAGGATAGCATCAGCTTCATTTCAGGAAGACGCAGCACTAGGAAGATGTCAGCTCAGGTTTTGATCTGATTTTAAGTAAGCAGATGCTAAAGAACAGCAGAGCCCTTTTACCAGTCTAAACAGTCTGTGCAGTTCCTTCACTGCTGTGGAAATAGATACCATTAAAATAAAGAGCGGGTTACCTGTATTGGTCCTGCCTGGTTTTGTGGATGTCGACGTCTGGTCTGTTTAATAAGCTGACAACAGATCTCATTTTGAAGTTCAGGATGAGTGAGGCACATCTGCAAAGCACTTTGGGCCAAAGATACGTGGTAATCAATTGCAGGAGAGTCAACTGCAGCATTTATAAACAACTGGCAGGTCTAGAGATGAAATAATAAGCAAGTGAGTTTACATACAAAAGGCTCCAAGAAATCTCTTAGACATTCTGTGTAACATTGTTAACATTGTGCTGTAACTGAAGCCACGATTAGTGAGTTTATCAGTAGACTAAGGAAACCCTGCTGGCCCTGCAAAAAAGCGGGAAAAGGGGCCAGGATAGATGAAAAACTATACAGAGAGATTTGAGAGAAAAACATCTCTTCAAACCCCCACTTTTCACTCTGCATCTAATGGAGTGGACTCTGGCAGGAGCTGCAACACTTGTGGTGGTAGGTGAGCTTAAGGTCGTGCTGAACAGAGCTTACACACTTACAGCACCTCACAATGCCAAGTGTACAGCTCTCAGTGGCAGCCAGCGTAAAATGCTTGTGCAAGTGGTGAGCACAACACAGCACAGTATACACAGACAAGAAAACTGTAACTCAGAGCCATTTGTTTTACGTCTTGGTTTTCACTGTGGGCAAGTGTAACCTTTCCTACCCCAGCACTGACTTAGGAAAGCCTGGTGTTAAGCAGTTGTTGTGCTGTGCTAGAAGAAAGCCCACATATCACTCATTGCATTTACTCTATGTAATAGTTGATGAATTCTCAAGGTTTAGAATAAAAATACAAGAACAGGCTGGAAGCCAAATCTATTTCTAGTCTGTCTAAAAATATGTGGATGCACAGGACTAGTTTTTATCAGCAACGGAATAACTGAAACATGACTCGGATCTGCTTCTAAATAAATTCCATACCTGACTTTTAAACTGATTTATACAAAGTGTCGATAGAGGTCATACAAGTTAGCTCTTATTTATTTATTTTAGGCAAGGGCCTGCAATTTGAATTACGTCTGAAATATATTTCAGAAAGTGACTTCCAAGTAGATGTACATGCATTTTTATCAGAGAAGTACATTCTCTTTAAAATTTTCACGCTGCGGGATTGCAGAAAATAAGATGTATTTATTTCTTTAAAATGCTTCAAACGTTACAGAGAAACAAGCTGGAAAGTTTGCCTACAAGTGGCTGTGACTGAACATATGGTTCTTGTCTTGAATTCCTTTCTAGATCTGAACCACTACATCAAAATTCTCCAGATAGTTGATGCTTCAGGGAATTTCATCTTTAGCCTTAAGTTCTGTGGAGAAAGTTCAGCTCTCCAAGCTCCATGCCTTCCAACTTGTAATTTATTTCACAATGTACAGAAAAAGTAACAGCAAGATCTTATTTTATCTCTGAAACAGGATTTATAGCCTGGCTATTAGTTAACATTCAGGAGTAATTTTACCTGGGTGAGGGCAGGAGAGAGGAGAAGGCAGGTTAACAGCATTGCAGCACGTTCCCTCCTATAGATACCAACCACCTATTGGCCTTTAGCTGGCCTTTAGCTTTAGTACTGTCTTGCTGGCATACAAAAGTTCTCAAGAAACCAGCTGAGGCACAGAAGTTACGAACCATTACGTGTCTCTTAATTGTAAAGCCTTTTCCCTACTACTGGGAGATATACATATGTCATTTTTAAAGGTATATTAAAAGATTTAAATGTGAATTTAAAAAACTGTTGTGAAATACTTTCAATAATTTTACTCTGTAATATTTTCTCTGTTTATATTACTGGAATACCTAATTGATCTTTTAAGGATAGCCACTTCATATGAAGAAAATATGTTACTTTTATTAAGAATAGCCATGGAATCTCTGCCTTCTATCTTAATTTGAAATAACCTATGACTTGCTTAAACTTAAACTTTGCGTTGTTCTTTGCATTTTTATAATATCTGCTAGACAATTTAAATACATCTACAGCAAAACTTTGCTTACCATTTGTTCTTCCTGCAATCTAATTAAAGAAATAGTATTTCAGATACAGTCCTCTGAATACAGAGAACCATCCATGCTGTTAGGTTCTCTGGGACTTATGAATTTAATGATAAAATTAATATCATCCATGAATGACCATGGATTTTTTTACTAACTTGCACTTTATCGATAACCTGAGTAGAAAGGCCTAAAGTTGAAGTCTAAACTGCTTCCTCACAACTAAAAGTGATCTCTTTACATTGGAAGTGATAGTCTTTGGTGAGATAATGTGGAGACATTCTCCTACTATTAGTTACCTCCACTAAAGATAACAGTCCACTAAAGATAAGAGTAAGCTTCTCTTTTCTTCTTCCTTATCTGTTGAACATTTCTAATAAGCCAACTAATCGCCATTTTTTAAGCTAAGAGTTAAAACAGTAAGTCAGTTAATAAAAAAGGAATCTGCTATGGTTTTACCTTAAATAATTTAATTGCTTCAGTTCGCAGGGCTTCTGATGGCAGTGTTGTAAGAGGGGAAGCAATTCCTTCTTTGCTGTGGCAAAGGGTAGGATGTCTCCAAATTTGAGAAGCTAAATGGATAAAATACATAAGTTTGCAATTAATTCAGTCCTTAAATACATTAAGTAAATAAGTGTTAGAAGATTAATATGTTGAAACAAAACCAAACTTACTGGTATCGCCTTCCATGTTTAGTAATTTGCAAATAAGTTGTTCAAACTCAGATCCAACATTTACACTGGTACTTCCAGCTGCAACTGTCAGATGATAAAGCCACGTGTCCTAAAGTAGAAAAACACAGCAGCTCGCTCACTCTGTGTTGGAAGGAGCCGCTTCATTAGGATTTTGCTCTCAATCTGAAACACTACCATGAGCTCCTGTTGAAGCCCAAAGGAGTTTGCCTTCGTTTGAATACACTTGTATTCATGGTCTTTATGTTACTAATATTAAGCAAGGAAGATTGGACAGGGCTCTCTTCCGAAGTCTTTTACCCTCAGAAATCATGGCTCATTATCAGGGTATTCTTCTGTTCCTCTTCAGAAAGCTAACATGAGTGCCTCTTTATCCCTGCCGGATTCTGCTAACCTGGGCGTATGGCCAGAAGGCAAAACGAGGTCTACAAGATTACTTGAGAACAATGAAGCAATAATAATAAAAATGATTTTAACCAACCTCTCATTTCTCCTTCACTTCAGTAGAGCAGTCTTCCCTACTTTTAGTTTTATCAGTGAAAACGGGTAACAGTATCCTAAAGCCTCTCAGGAAGGTCTGCTACATGTCTGTCTACAAGTTAGTGCAATGTGAGCAAAATTCTCCAATTACAACATTTTTAATATTCTGCACCATTTCCTTATGTAGGCAAGCCTGCTTATTTTTGTCTATTTTAAAAAGGATTACCTATGAGAGCACTGGTTTGCAGACACACTCTGATCGACATTAATGAAGCAGGACCTTCTCGTAATTACATCGAACTACAAGCCAGATGACTTGCAGGTCCTGCTCCTTGTCCTCTTTAAGAAATATCCCTATCACAGTACCATACTCAATAGATGTGTTACCAAAACTCAGTTAAAAAGTCCTTTTATTACCTTCTCATGTTTGGATCCTATAAGAAGATAGGTGGGTCCTTGATCTTTGGGGTGAATAACAACAGTGTAATGTGTTGATAACAAACTGCGACCGCTAGCCTCATAATCTTCATCAGAATCACATGATCTATCAACTTCTTCAACCTTCGCCTCAAAAAGCTTGATTTGACCAAGAGGAAACTAAAAAGAAATTTCAGAAGTGGTGAGAGAGCGAATGTTTGCTTCAGTGCACACTGATTTTTTATTTCTTACTCTGCAAATATAAAGAAAAACATGAACTACCATTAATACTTATTTGTATTTATTCATTTTCAGTCCTGCCAAGGAATGTCAGCTAAGCCAGCTGCTGCAGACAACAGGAAGAGAATGGTATGTGCTAAAGTCTGAAAGTGAGATTTTCAAAAATTCTTTTCTAGGTCTGCTTCTGTATCTAGTTAATGCAATAGTGTCTGTTAGGGTGAGAGAATTCTTCCAAGTTTCCAGATCTGGTTCCAGGCAAAAATTCCCTGGGTCAAGCCTAGAACTTTAATTACAATCTTGTTATTTCAGAGGACAACTGTGTATTGTTGATTCATCTATTTTGTTCATGCTATAAATTCAAAATGTAAAGTTTTTTTTGCGTGGTAAACCTTCTCCGTTGCTTTCATTCTCCACTCTGATGGATCACTTAAGTCTTAAGTTGTATATGTAGTTATGATCACTTACCAGGAAATATTTTATATGAAAAGCCATTCAAAAGGAAATCCTCACAGAAGTAATTATTTCGTAGTTATTATCAACATACACGCAGCATGCAATCTTCACAACTGGGTGACAGGACTGACAGATGATGACATTCCTTACTGGCTATTTTATGCAAAGCTCCTGCCCTTCCCACAGCACCACTGCTCTTTCTCCAGCCATTTGGACAGCAGGATGTTCAAAAGAGTGTTATCTAATGGTGAAGGAGCCTTGGTTGTTTCTGTGTTGTTTGTGATGTCTAGCAATGCGTAGTGATTCAGCAGAAAGAGGGATGGTTGTCTCCCTTTGGTAAAAGGATACTTGGGCACTACGGGAACTCACAGCTTATCTATGCCACAGTCAAGTGTAAGCCTGACATAAGTTGTCTTAAAATACCAACACCAGTGAAAAGCAGATGAGGCTTCTCAATAACACAGTGTGAAAATACCATACTGGAGAGCAGCAAGTTTGACTCAGTCTAGGGTGGGCTTCTTGAATAGTGATTTGATAAAGTGAACTCTTAATAACAGAATCATGTTGAAGAAAATATCACATAGTGGAGGCTCTTTATTCCAGTGCTCTCACTAGAAAGGATTAAAGATCCACATGGTGATTTGTATTTTCTGTGGCGCTTCTGAAGCATTCCACTTTTTGAACAAGGTAAGATTCTGAAAATGAAGAGATGCCATGATACATACAAATAGTCCAGACTGATTTATTCACTAAGTTTAATGGAAACATAGTTGGTTGATTTTTTAATTTGAATTCTATTTTGAAAGGAGGCCACTTAAATGGACTCTGTTACTGTATTAACTACTGCAGATTGTGTAACTTGTTTCCACACAGACACATTCAGCTACAGCAAAAATGGTTTTAATTAGCAAATTGTTGAACATTAGAAATGAACTAGCTTTGGCAAACTTCTCATACGTATTCTGCTTACAAAGGCTAAATTCTTATTCTATTACAAGCTAGCAAATTAGTTTTGATTTTGCTTTAAAAGGGTAGCAAAACTGGTTCCAAATGTGAGGGAGATACAAGAATCCAGCAGAATTCTTAGCTGCTTTTAAAGGGCATGCTAAAACCCTCAAATCTTCAATGGTAAAAATGTGTAAATTCAGATACTTTAAACATAGAGGTTTCTTTGTAGGAGAAAACAGAAGTTAATTTTAATGTCTCTGTAAGATGAGCTAGAGAGTAATACTCTAGGCATGTGATTCCCCAACCCTGCATTACACTTCTTAAAAGAGTAATTAAAATAAAATGTTTTGATGGATGGTTACTGCTGTCTTATTTATATAGTTCTAGAAATAACGTTAAGTTAAATATTTTTAACGGGCTAAAAAAAGCTAAGGATAATAAAGAGAAATAACTGGCTTTATACAAAGACCCCCAATTACCGGGTCCAGTGTGATTATTTGGTTAGATCTGGTAAGAAATGCTATTTTCTATATTTTTTGTTAACTTGTTGGTTAAATGGCTTAATGGACTGTTACCATTATGTCAAGTGTCAGCAGTCTTTTTGGTAAAGCTACATAATGAGTGTATGAATCAAATATTCATAACCTCAGCAGTATTAACAAGAGGTCTTGTGGAAGTTTCCAGAATCTTGTTCCTGACCCGCCTCCATTATAAAGACGTTTCTTGATGACAAAATACAATGTCTTAGGAGCAAAAGGGCAGGTGAAGAGTATGACTAGGAAGTGTCCTTTGTCCTGACTCTATAGGTAAATATGACTGGAACTATTAGGACCAATAATTTTCAGAATTGTGGGTAGAGAACTAAAGGCCTGGCCCCATGTGGAAGAGCCTGGTCTTGCTCTTCCTCATCTCCTTGCGTTCTACAGGATATGGGAGGTTGGGAGGTTAATTTAAAGCTGACTGGATCCCATTTCTTCCTCTTATTCTGCAAACAGTATTTTCCCTATGTTTTAGATATAATTTTCTCATCCCTTTCTTTTGCTGTCCTCCATCTATTTCCGTTCACTTCATCAGCTGTAGACAGTGAGCTCCTTTTCCATAATACTGATGGGGACCAGGAAAAGATCCCCTCCACAGACAGACATCTGCAAAGCAGCAAATTCGGCATCCTGCTAGGCTTTTTTTTTTTTGGCCTTTCTTGCAGCATTGTGGAGGTACAGTGGCACACCAAAGAACAGGATTTGGAAGTCAGTTGAGGGATAAAAAGAACATTTAATTTTCTGACATTTGCAGTCGCTGCCTACTGCAAACACACATTAGAAAGGTCAGCTTCCAGAAGTCAGTGATGGCCAGGTCTTTTCTGAGGAGCTTCATGCCTGTCAGAGACACCTGACCTGTCAGCAAATCAGTGTCCCCCTTTGGCTAGGGATAAGAAGATGCAGAACATTTGCCACATCCTGTAGGAGAAGGAGACCAATGGGCATGCCCTCTGCTAGATAGGAACCTTCCAAGGTGACCAAGACCAAGACCAAGTGAAGTCTAAATGTTTGGTAATCAAGATTAAATGGGCATATACTACCCAGGCCAATTGTAATTTAATAAAGCTGTAACTTACTGTTTAAAGTCTACTTCAGTGTGTTATCTTCCATTCACTGAGGAAACAAGTAAGGGACCTACCTTGTCTTCCTGATTACGGAAATAATACAGAATTTTTCCAACTAGGGTACACCAAACTCTTTTGGAATATCCATGTTTCACCTGAAATTACAGAACATTAGGAACAAGCGAGAAATATGAACTACATTTCACGATCTCTGGGCTTTAATGATGTTGGGAATAAATACCTTGGTTCAAATTCCTTTCCACGTAACTAGACAATAATTAAAACTGCATAACTCTATTAAGGGCATAAGAATTAAAGCGTCAGATGCTTGTCTAAGCCTAGTAAGGCCAGTATGAGTTTTTCATTTGGCTTTGGATCAGGTCTAAATTAGTGGAGGCTAAGGATATGGAAGCATTAGCATTAAAAGAGAAAAACACCCTTTATGCAGTATTCTTATCTTGAAATAATCTGTCTCAGTGAGCAATATAGAAAAACATAGCACCGAACTAGGATACCACTGAAGTGTAAAAGGAGAACTCAACACAAGAACTAATAAATTAAAAAGACAAAAAAAAATCAAATCAAACAACCAGAAGAAAAATATTGCCCAAAATAGGCAAGTTGGTAGTGCTTCTGTGTTATTCACACTGCAAAACCAAATGCATGTCTGTTTTGCTTGTATTTATTTTACTGGAGGGACATTTTCATCTAGATATTATTCTGAAGAAATATGGAATAAAGCAGATTGGGAGAAGAAAAGCATTCCTACCTTTGTAAGTAATCCTTTCATGGTTGGCTTGATTTCAGGCTGTATGAAAAGTGGGCTGGCAGCCTGTATTTTAAGAACATTCTGTAATACTTTGATCCATTCTTCTAAAATGTTGGGAGAATCTGCAGTCAGGTAGTATGTTCGTTTTTCTGTGGTCAGCTGTGTAGTAACAGAAGAGGCTTGAGCTTTAAGAACATCATACATTGAACCTCACTGTGTGGGGGCTGTAGCAGATGCTACCCAACGTATTTTCACAACACTGGGGAGTTTATTTTCCCCAAAGTACTTTTCATTAAGGAAATACTGTGGCCAGGCAGAGCAGACAGACCTTTTCTAAGGCTTTAATCTCAGAAGTTCCAGGACAGCAAAGCTGAGAAAACTCAAATTATCTTCTTTCAGACAAACAGCTTCTCTCAACCCTAATGCCTTGCCCCAAGACTACTCTCTTGATTTACATCTCATATGTGATGATCTGACCTTTGTAGTAATACAGACAAGACTACATGTTGGCCTTTTTATAGTTCCTGTAACTGAAATGATTCTTTGGTTTCCAATGAAGGGCACTGATTAATTCCAAGTCCACATGTGGACTTCCAGTGCAACAGGGACTGGAGCAAGGGGTCGGTTTTGGGCATGGAGGGAATAAAGACCTGCTGAAGCACAGATGAAAAAAGGAGGCACCTGAATTGTTTGTTTTCCATCACCCCGTTCAATGTGGCTAGATGCATTTAGCTCAATTTGACCTTGAGGTTTTCGAATGACATCACTCTATATGGAAAGAATGGAGAAAGAATATTTTAAATCTACCAACAAATAGCAATAAATAATTACAGAACTCATTTAAACATTAATCTTGATAAAGATTTCCTAGTTAGACATTGAGTACTGTGAACACCTACTGAGGAACTGAGACCTGAATCACTCTGTAACAGCTCAGACACCAGGAATGCATTCCTTGTCCTTCTAGCAGCTCTAGATTCTTGGTAACAGCAACCTAACACTAAATAGCAGGAAAGTTACGTGTACTTACTGGAGATTTGTAGTATAGTAATTCACCTCCTTTAAGCACAAACCACCGTCGTTTCCAGGTCTTTACTTTACCACCCATTTTTAACAGATATCCAGATTTTTCCAAAGGTTCCTGATTATTTAGAAGTTAGATAAAAAGTAGTTAGGGACACATGTATACCTATACCCCTCAGAGATATGTATAAATAAACACACACACAGATATTTTGATGACTTAAAAGCATGCTAAATAATAATTATAGTATTTGATGAAGCTTTTCCAATGACAATGTTTTTACAAGCATCAATTATGACAAATGCCATGCTTGTGGGATAACTAATTAATATCCCTACTTACAGTTCTAGTACATGAAGGAGAGTAAGTGATTTGCCCAGAACTATACAAAAGAATGAAGAATATGATGATTCCTGGTTTCACTTTCTGATTATTTATAATAAGCAAAAACCAAAATGAATACAATGTAAATATATATATTTCCCAACTCCAGGGCCTAACCTACAGACCAGATACAGAGCACTGTAATTCAGAGCTCTGCACAAACATACTTTGCTGTGTACATCTGTAGAACAGAGCTCACAGTTTTACTCTGTGAGGAAAGCTGAGAAGAAACTATCTTCATCACCAGGCAGCCAATCCACTTGTATGTTACGACACTAACACAGGCCATTAAAAAACTCCTGAAGACAGGCCAATACCCCATAATGGTTTGGTTTCTTTGACCTGTCCTTGCATGTTGCTCTACTTATGATTTCTCTGATGCATAAAGTTTTCCCGGTGTGAGGAAACTACAGAAACATATTACTGCACTTAGATTTCTACTGACGCCCCCAGCTCCTCAGTGGAATGCCCTTCTATTTTCCTGAGTATTCAAATAATAATTTCAAGCTGAATTGAGTATTTCATATGCAATCTATACCAGACCTGGTTCCAAGAAAGGAAAATCTTAAGTGCTTTGAATTGTTTTCTGGAGTTGCCTACCTATTTCCATTCATTACCTAGAAAGCTCCAAATTATCCTCCACTTTCCTTCAATCATTATAGTCTGATATGGCTAACTTATTGTCGGTGTATTTTGCTATTTGTACTCATCAGGCAGTCTGTGAGTCAGCAAGAATGAATACAGAGATTTAGTAGCAGCCTTTGAACATAATATACACACAGCACCGCAGGTCCACTTCCTCACAGAACTTAGTACTCACATTTTTTCCATTATCACTAGATGAGGAAGAGGTCTTTGGAAGTTTCTGCTCTGGCTCTGAACAGTCTGTATCTACTGAATATGCATCTGGAGGAATAGCGTAGTCACTTTCTGAGGTCACAGAAGACAGAGACACACCTGCGTTAAAAGAAGGAAGACGTTTCTTTATATTTTCTTATTACATTAGAAACAAAGGAGATCAGAATATCCATGCAGAAAGAAATCTGAGTAGGATCTGTAAGCAAACACAAGTATTAGTATAAATCCATCAGGAACCGAGCATTTTTTTTAGTATCAGCATATTGAACTATTAGCACAGCGCTAATACCTGAATCCTATTTTCTTCATCATTAAACAGAACTTAAGTCCCTTGTGAATGAACAACAAATAAATGTCTTCTATATATTATCACCTTCTGTTATATTACTGCAGCTTTTTAAAGGAGGGAGTTAGTGCCATGCATCATATTCATACATCATACTAAAAAACGAATGCAGGATCTTTAATTAAACTAAGCAATTTTCCCCTTTCCAAACATTTGCTCTAGTATCTGGATTTCTCATCCAGCTGCTTGGGTTCTAAGAAGCAATGCTCAAGATCTGCTCTATGTTGAGTTTGTAGGTGCTGTCTTTCTTTTGCAATTAGTATGAATTTTTATACTGAGGTTTTCTAAAAATTTGAATTCCAGATTTCAGGGTTTTTTTGAGAGTTTATTAGCTTTGATCCTGGAAAAAAAAATGCACCCTGTTTTCAACTCTAGTGAATCAGCAATAAAAATTAAGACTCCTCCCTTATTTACCATAGAAATTATTATTTTCAACATGTGATCATGTCCTTTTGTAAGAACTAGTGTTCTTCTCTGAAAGGTTACTCTCCAAGGTGAAATGAAAATTCCTTGTTTCCTTTGTTTCATTAATTTCCAAACTCATTTGCCTTTTTTTTTTTAAAAAAAAAAGAAGCTGTTCTCATTCACTGCTTTTATAAGCCACCTGAGCTTTCTGAGTAGGTTCTTCTCTTCTAATGTAGAATCTTTAATAACAAATATGCAGCCAGGTAATTATGCACCTAGGGAAATTTGTGACTGCCTAGATTTTTAATGTGATCCCAACAAAGATCTCAACAAACCTATGCGGATTTTGTTTAAGAAGGGTGTCCATGCATGAAACAATGCAAGGACTATTTTATGAGAAGAATGCATGAACAAAAGGAATGGGTGCATTTTACAGACACAGATATAAATTGTAGGTGAAACCAGCTATTAAATTAGCTAATTTACCTTTCCTGCTGTGCAAGCATGGAACATGAGATGCGTCTGCAGCCACGCCACTGAGTTTCGCTCAGCAAAATAGAGCTACTGGGAAGCAGGAACTATGAGTCCTTTTCACACTAATGTAGCAGAACTGTAACTACATTGCTGGAAACAGGACTCGATGCCATGTGTGGCTGGCACTGGAAGACTCCTGGTGGGCCAGTGGCTCTATCTACATGTTCACGTGTGACTGAGCGGAGCTCCTGCTAGCTGGGATTCTAACACGTGTAACAGAGACTACTGAATAATGTTAGTTTGCATTTCTAAAGCAATGTTTAATGAAGGATCTTAACACGTGGCCTCACTGCAATCTTAGACTTTAGTCTCCCTTGGTTTACCCAGTGAAGAAATACTCGCAGGGGTATAACACCAGTACTGTCACCCCATGAGGAAGCATTGTATCTTTCAGTGTTAGGAAGCATATTATTTTCATTCTGCAGATGGAAAACACACAGTTACCTAGAGCTGTGAGATTTGTCTTCCACAAAAGACAGAACAATACTGGATTCAAGTGTTTTAACTAAATCTTTGCACAGGACCTTGAGACAATCACTGTAAAAATGAAAGAAGTCCTTTATCGCATGAGATGACAGAATCAAATACTCTGTTGAGGGAACTTTTCAACCTTCTTTCTGTTCACATGAAACTGTTACTTTGTTTTATAAACTTGAATACATGTGAGGTTTTTGTCTGCTGGCAATTATTTTTTTCTATGTAATTTTTGGCTACCTACAGTTAATGGTCATAGTAAGTCCTTGGCATGACAGAGAATAGGTAGAATGGAGGTTCTTGCTTTAAATGTACAAGTCACTTTTCCCTCATGACAACAGCCAGCTACTAGATTAATGCCTTAAAAAGACATCTATAACAGCAGGAAAAAGAAAGCTATGTGTAACAGTCCCCTCTTCTGTCTGAATAACAGATCTAGGCTTTGATAGCTGAGGTAAAAGTCTAGATTTAAGATGTCCAGGCTGGTTAAGTGGAAACCACTTCTAAGAATATCACGTAAACTGACTAGTTTTCCAGACTTCCCAGAAGTTACTTGTTCTAAGGGTTTTGCCTACCTCGTTTCATAGCCCGAGGACTACCTGGACCACTTCTGCTTCGAGAATCAGACTCAGAAGTCCGTGAGCTGGACCGAGAGCTGTCTTCTTCCTCAGATCCTGAGGATTCATCTATAAATGGGCTGTTGCTTATTTGAGTTGCTTTCTGCAGAAATCAACACAACGTTCTTTGATATGTTGCATAAAGGGTATCAGTCATTTCCTTCATGCTGTGGCAGACCTCTGCTGGCTTCATAATATTTAAAGCTGTTCTTACTTGGGCTCAGAGTTTTGGCACACAAATATTAACATAAAACTGAATTCCCTCTGCCCTCTGTATACTCAGCCACCCCCACACTTTAAAACAGAAACCTGAGGTAGCTCAAGGCATGGGCCTTACCAAATCATAAAAGGCTGCCAGAAAACAAACAATGCTGTGATTAGTTACTGCTGGCTATCTGACTCTAAACAGCTTTGGCACTAACACAAAGACATTTCTACACATACACACACTTTTAATTATGGCATTGAACACCATGTGGCTCTGTTTAATAATTAACAAGCCCTTGGAAAAAAACAGCAAGGAACCTAAGAAGAACTGACCTGGGCTGGTAACATTTTATAAGCAGCAGTAATTTTTTTTTCCAGCTATTTGACATTTCCATTACTTCTGGGGTTCTGTGATCTCTAAACATCATCTTACGACATATCTGGCATGGTAGCATCAAATGTGAAACAGCAAGTTCCTGGATGTGAAGCCTAATGGTATTTAAAATTTTCCTTTAAACAGTAATACAGTTACCCCTTTCAAAGTGGTGTAGACAGGAGTGGTCATGTTCTTATATATCAGAGATGTATATAATCCAGATATGGAATATGAAGTTAGTGAAGCAGCACCTAAAAAAGCAACATATTTTATAAATTACCTTCCTTATATACCCAACAATTAACCAAATAGAAATGTAATTTTTTGCACTGTATAATTGCTACAAAAAGCAAACTGACTCCTGAACTGTTTTGGATATGAGACTTAAGCTTCTTGAAATGTATAGTGGTTTTAAGGAGTATAAATAAGTTGTAGTCATGAGCACTAACCCTTTTAAAATTGGAAGTATAATCTCTTACCTTGGTACTTGGTATAAAAGCTTCAAAATGAATTGCAAAGAAAACTGGAGTGAACAAAGTACCAATTCAGCACAAAGTCAAGAGGAAAGGTTATAGAAGACAATGGAAAGATAACCAATGATATCCTAGCAGATAACTGAATCGTCATAAAAATATGTGAGTGGAACATAGGACATTTGATCCTTCCTTACAAAGCACTATAAGAAGAGAATTTTTGTTGATGAGACAATGAAATGGCTAAACTACTTACTTTTGTTAAGGGATTCCATGGTGAAAGCTTCAGACATCCTTAAACCAGATTTGGCTACAGCATAAATTCTGCTTTCCTGTGCAAGCAGAATGGATTTGATGGTAGATAATCGAAACACAACAATTACTTTTCTTCTGCTTAGCCTCCCCATAGCCTCCCAGTCTCTGTGTTAGTGCAACAGTGTCATAAAAGGGTTGATAAAATGGCCTTATCAGTAGCAGCTGAGAAATGCATCCTTGTTTTATATGCCATACCCAGCATATCCATAGGCTGTTTCTACCTTTTTCCACACAGTGCTTGCCCTGTAGGTAACTTAGTTTAAAAATACGATTATCAGGGGCCAAAGAAGCTACAGCGAGAATATTTTTAATGGATGATTGTATGTCAAGAACAGAGAAATGCCATTAGGAGACAGCTTTTCAATGGTTTTGTGTTAAAAAGCCACAATAAGAAAATCTATAATGAAAATATATGCACTAAAATATATACATAGAGAAGTTGTCAGATTAATGCATTATTCATCTCTGAATCATTAATGAATCTCTGACTGTGGAACTGCCAAATCAGTGAGTCTTGACACAGTTAATTTTGGATTTTGTATAAGACGTTCGTAACTATTTTAATTCTCTGACTGATGGCTTTAAAATTTTACTTGGAAATGTGATCAATAACTTCAGTAATCTGTGGTTGTCTTCTGTCGACCCGTCTAGATTGTGAGTGGTTCAATGGTTAAAGCCAAGGCATTGACAGCAGCACTCCTAGGCTTTGTTGGTGTTAAGACAAATGAGTAAATGCAGGGACAAGCATTACCTCCTTTGATACACTCAAAAGGACATATGTGACATAAAAATATTGGTCATCCACAAAAATAGTGACTGTGTTTTTAAACAGCAGAAATACTATGCTTCAAATTAAACTCGCCTCTGAGTTTGTTGTCTTGGTTCCAATGAAGGTAACACCCTGTCTTGTCATCAAAGAGACAATAAGGAAGGTAGAGACAACAAAAATCATAGACGAGAGGCATAAAAATGGGTTAGTTTTACCAGTAGGATAAATATCTGTGATTACACTTACCCAGGACGGAAATCGATGTAATGGAGGGGTTGGAGGTTTGTTGCTAGTACCCTTTTTTGTCACATCACAAGGTTCCTGGGCTTCAGCATTTTGTGCTTCAGTGCAGTCGTAGGTAAAAACTCCTTCATCACAGCCAATCTCCATTTTCTCTAAAATATCAGTATCTTCTCCATCTACCAGATCAATGTCTGTTTCCTGAGGTCTCCACGGACGTATCATGCTTATGGCGTTTCTGTTTCTACCAAACATTCTGTCAGAACTCAGCTGGGGCTGGCTTAGATGTTTCTTTGCTAATGCAGAATTTATACTAAACACATTAGGAGTCCGTAACTTTGGAGGTGGCAAATTTGAGGGAGAATCTGATGGCATCGTGCATTGAGAACCTGCAGAAGTTGCTAGAACTGGGTGTTTGGGTGTCAGAGCAGGGGTTAAAATTGGACTTGGGGTATTTGCCTCACTGGATGAGGATGAATAATCTAGCCTCTGAGACTGAAATTTCTTATTCAGTTCATCTGAAGAACTATCTTGGTCCTTCTTTTTACTCGTGCAGCCAGACACGCACTTTCCACCTGGATTGTTCTGGCCTTTTCTTTGGGACACTTGCTGCCAGGAGTACAACTTCTTGTGCTGTGTCCTCTGAACACCAAAATTCTCTTCTTCAAATAGAGAACTGCTGTCATCAGATGCTGTCAAATACATTTCACTTCCCACTCTACTGTACCTTGAATTCTCTTCAGACGTGTGGCTTGAAAGAGTCGATGCACACCTGGATTTCAGTCCCTTATGGTCTCCTCCATCCTCATCTGAGCTCCAGTCGCTCCCAGTAGTGCAGGAGTTCTTTGACACGTCGCTGTCTATATCTTTGGATGAACAGCTTGTTCTCACATTTTTGTTCTGCTCTGATCCAGAGGAACTTTGTTGCAATGGCTTCTGACCTTTACTTGTCTCATGTGAAGGACCTACAAAGGTAGTTTCCAGGATATCCTTCTCTAGAAGAGAAATATAATGCACATGAGAAAATTACGTTAGCAAACCAGACTGCTGAAGGAGTTTGTCATGTCTGCAAATAGTACGTAGGTAATAATTTCAAATGCGTAAGCACATTTAAGTTTTTTGATATTGTAAATAGTAAACCTTAAGAAAAATATCAAATTTTGAGTGCAACTGAAGTTGCGATGATGTTTGCCAAAAAACTGTAATAGACATTACTCAAAGTTCTAGCCAAAGTAAAAATGGCAATTGATGTAAAGATAAGCAGAGTGGAGCCATATTTTAAAGTAAACCACATATATGAAAACAAACAACCCCCCCAAACCCGCAGGACTTAAGAGGGGTTACAAATTTAGCTGCTTTATTAAATCTAAGGAAAATGAAAGTTTAATGAAAGCTTGTCAAAAAAGATTTACATTAACAAATTAAGTATTCTGAGCATTTCTACGTGTTTATACACAGAAATTTCTTCTGCAAGCTATTATTGTATCCCCTGTGGTGAATGCTTAAGATATACAAGAGAGGCTCATAAAAAAGGCTTAGGGAAAGATGCTGCATTAAAAATAGCTTTGCTTCTGCTGTTCACTTTTACCTGTTTTTGCAAGAGAGAGCTATAGCTTGCAGCATGTCAGTGAGGCCCACGTGCTCCCCACAAGTTGAAACAGATGCAAGAACAAGAGCTTTTCTACACAGACGCTTGGGAAAGTTAATGTTAAATAGCCATGTGAAGCTAAGTGGGTCGGACAAACCCAAGATTTTAAGGTAGTCAGCATTAAAGTAACAAAGTGACAAATGCTGATCCTATGCAAGCCTGAGGTTCTATTTCTTATCCTTTCCCTTGAAAAAAAGATTCTTACTTCAATTCCCTCACCTACAAAAACTGAAATAATAATACATACCCACCTTTACAATGAACACGGTGTAGTAGAAACGTACAAAATATTTATAGGATGTATTTCAGTTTCTGATTTCCTAGGGACCTCAACTTGCCATTTTGGGCACCATGATTAACTGTGGAGAAAGTGCTGAGGTCATAAATAGTACTGTGGGACTCAAGTGAAGGACCAGAGCAAGAGTCTCCTTCTGGAGCTTTTTGTTGCTTAGGGCAGTGGCAAACTGCAATGGACTTGCTTATGCTTATAATAGCGTAACAGCACCACAGTTTGCTGGCATTGCCAGACTTAAGGCTTGTTGGGGAAACTGGCTGAACTGATCAGGGAGCTTTCTCCTTTTCTGGATAGGAAACAATACTGCGAAAAAGATGCCTGAGACTCTCCTCTCTTTTTTCTGACCTCGACCATACTAATGAAAGATTACGGAGTTGATCTTGTTGAGTTAGGGCACAAAAGTAACACTTGGACACTAGTGACAGCAGAGAGAATATATACAGCAACTGGACTTAGATAGGACTCTACCCAGGCATAAAAATGTACCAGCCCTCCCTGGGGGACTGGCAGCCTTAAACTCCTTACGTGGCTGTGGAGCAAACCAGGGCAACAACAGATTCTTTCCTTTGCAGCTGAAGAACCTGTCAGCCACTGCACACTGCCAAACTGTGTATCAGTGGTGTTATGGAGGCTCTACCGCTCAACAGGATTTCTTCCTACTAATAGAGACTACCATGTAGAGTGCTGCTATGTACTTGGAAAGCAGCCAGTTAGGATACACTAACATAGTTGTTCATTTTAGTTTTCCACCTGTGTCAGCATGTAATGGCAGTATCAGTGACCAAGTACCTGGCGTGGTTTTGCCTTCAGTGTATTCTGACTCTTTAGATGAAGACTTGCTTAGTTCTTCAAACTTGGGAGACGGTTGAGGACTTCTTGCTCTATTTGAAAAGCATCCAAAAGTCAAACTGCTTAGTCGCTGACACTCTCCAGGTTTTTGTGTTGCAGTAACAGATTTCTTGCCCGTAGCTTCTGAAGAATAGTAATTCAGAAATCTTGTGTTAATGGGATACGGGAAGCTATGCTACTGGTCTCTTTCCTCTGCAGTGTAAAGTTTTGGGGTTTTTTTAAGATAACTAAAACTTAGCAAAAAGATAATAAAACATTTATTATAGGAATTAAAATCTCCCTGTATCAGAAGAAACCCAGAGCTACATTTCTAGTTCTTAAAGATTGATTTTTTAGTACAGAAAGAAAACAAAATCTCTTTTAACAATTTCACAGCAATAAGATATAAAACATGCACTTAATACTGAATGAAAACCTAGTGGAAAGACCTGATTTTATTCTGTTTTGACTGAAATTACATCTATAGATTGCTCTAGATATATAATAAGGGAAAGACTGTAGAACAATAGTATTAAAATACATGGTAGCCTTCCCTTCAGATAAATATATTAAGAGAATCTGTGATAGGTGCTACAGCAAATATAAAGGAGTATGTTACCAGGCTTAGAAAGTGCATATGGAAGACTTCAAGAGAAGGTGAAAGCATAAAATTATTAACTGCCTTGAGACTATGAAATCTGTCCTTAGGGACAGCTGTCTTGCCAGAAACTGATAGGAACCAATGCTGTCCATCCCTGCTTACAAAAAGTTCTGTGGCAGATCCAGGAATAAAAGCCCCTTATCCATACCTGTAAACTGTTTAAAATGATACCAAATGATCATAATTTATAGCCTGTTATCAGCATGGACACTTCAAATGGCAATAGAGTTCTTAATATTTTTGAGCACATCAGTAAATGTGTGTGGAAACCCAGCTGACAAATTCTGAGTGTCTCAAAAAGCCTTTGAATAGATCTCAGAAGAGGATGACTAAAGCTGCAAAGTGCTGAAGTATACAGAATTGCTACTGATCAAAACAAATAGCAAAGAAACAGTCCAGTTTCCTCATTAGCAAAGAGGTACATCTTAGTTTAAAAGCTTCATATTGTCTATGTATGGCTTCTGTAAATATTTTTTCATATTATTACGCATATTACATGTGTACATGCACATATATATAGGCACACATTTCTAACATCTGTGTATGTACACATGCATATATGATACGTTATCAAGAAATGAGGGCCAGGTGGCAAACTAACAAGATTTTCAGATGATACTAAGGTGTCAGGTCAGCCAAGCATGGAGAGGACACTGGGAACCTTCAGAGAGACTTAAGGCAGTTGGTGAACAGGCAACACAGCGGCAAATAAAATTTCACTTTGCTAAATGCAAAATAATGGTCTTTGGAGGGGCTATTCTGCTTTCCCATATTCACATTTTATGATTTTTAAATTAACTATATCCATTTGCAGAGGAACCTGGTGATACTGTGGCTAAATTAAGGTTTTGGATCACTGTAGTCAAATGTAGTAATTAAAAAATCTGATCAGAATTCTGACTCCCAGCTGAGCATTTGCAAAAAAAGCAGATGCAGACTGACATTCATCTATTCCTTAACAGTACTAGGACCACCTATGCTATAAAGAAGGGAAAGCAAAGATCTGCCATAAATCCAGTCGAATTTTACTACTTGTAGAACCTCTTAAATAACAGAGATACCTGTTCACCCAACAAAACCGGCTGTGGTTTGTCTGCATGTCTTTTCAATAAAAATTAAATTATTGCCTGCCTGACACCTTCATGTACAGTCTCTGATGTCAATTCATACTACCTGAAATCTTTGTGATTTCACAGAGTATTTCAATTATGTGGATGCAAAAATTAATAGGGAATAGAAAGGAGTATGCCATATGCAGAGAAGGTTTTAGAAGATTTGTACATTTACCTTGCAGTTTAGACTGTACTGTTTTCATCTCTTTGGTTTGCTTTTGGTTGATCAAGCGAAGGTTCTGATTTTCCACCTCTAACTAAAAGCATATAAATGTCATCTCATCCGTTAGTGAAGCAATTTTTAAAGTCATTACATCATTTAGATTTTCTCTGAATTTCTGCCTCTCTAAGGATGCAGCTAGTTCAAATGGTAAGCTCCTTTTTGCTACTTCTCCTAGTGCCAGTCTGGGCATCTGTTTATTCTGAACAATGACATTCCCTGCAATCATTATTTCCTCAACTTCTGTTAAAATCATTCTCCCAATGAAGCAAACACAATACTGCTTTAAAAAGTCTTAATAATTAAGAAAAAAGGTACTGAAAAACTTTGTACAGAGCAGAAGACCTTCTACAGGAAGAGAAAAACCAACAACCCATTGCTGTAGCCCACTACCAGGAGGTAAAAGACGTCGGTTCAAAATCCTGCTGTGAATTAGGCAAAAAGAAAATCTGAATCTGAGTATCCCATTTCACACAGAGGAGAGCCAACCAGCAATTCCACTTACCACTGGGTGACACCTCACCACCTATGTGAAAATAGCCTGAGATTCTTCATCTTTTAAACCAAGTAAATGGTTTGAGTCACATTTGATCTTGTCCAAACTTTTTCAATATAATTCTAGCAACACTTAACTTCATCTTTATTAAATGATTAAAAAAAAAAAAAGCCAGCCCTTGCAGGCTGATAGTAAATATGGCTTCTAGCTTCCGACTTCAAAAATTATAATTTAACTGTTTTTCAACTGGAGTATAACTTCCAGTTAACCACAGCAGCCCATTAACTTCTACGGCCAACCCTGAGTTCTATACATGCAAGGAGGAGAAAGCACAGCTGCACACCAGACCTGGCAGCCTTAGGCAGGGCAAGGACATGGTTATCTCACCACAGCAGAAAAACAAAGGTGACAACCGGTCTCTTTTGAGACTAGAGCTGTAGCCCCTGGAACTATTCATGACTAAGAGTACTGTGGGCACTGGAAAATAAAAAATTACCAAGTCCTTTTTCTGCCAAGGCCCAGCAGACTTGGTCAGCTTTCTGGGGATTATTCACACTTTAGGCATCTGCTTGAGCAAGCTCTGTTTGCCAGCTAATCTCTCTCCACTCAGAGATAAGTAGATCTTCCAGGGAGCGGTTCTGGGCCCTTTCTCCATAAAGAGGAGCCAGATACACTACCTGGCCAAATTAGACATCAGATTTTTAATAGGCACAAACTCGAACACACCAAGCACCAGCTAAAGATCAGGAAAAACTTCTTTACTCTGAGGGTGACAGAGCCCTGGAACAGGCTGCCCAGAGAGGTTGTGGAGTCTCCTCCTCCTCTGGGGACTTTCAAAACCTGCCTGGAGGTGTTCCTGTGCAACCTGCTCTAGGTGAATCTGCTTTGGCAGGGGGGTTGGACTAGGTGATCTCCAGAGATCCCTTCCAACCCCTACCATTCTGTGAGTCTGTGATTTTAAGTGACATGGATACTCTGCCCTCTGTGCTGCTGTTTTCATTTTTCCTTTCACGTAAGTAACTAGATCAATGAAACTGCAAAGCATTTCTTTTTACTATGGCACAAAGCCCTTTAGTAGCCAAAAAGCCTAAGGGATATCCCATCACACCATTATATTTTCTGTATATGTATTGTAGCAGGAGTTATACCTCATGGAGCTTGACTGTCACCCATTCTTTTATTTTAGCTGCTTTTTCTTCTATGATTTTAGCTTCTTGCAGTCTTATTTGCTTCTGGAAAAAAATTGACATAAGCATATTTTTCATTTATTATTATATTCTGCCTGAGTAGTATTTTCAGACACAAATCCTAAGATTGCTTGAAGTAATTCAGTCTCCTGGACAATACATGGTGGTTTAAAAAAAAACTGAACAGGCCCTTTGCAGAGTCTGCTGTTCTTCTTTCATTCCTCTAGGAAAAATGAAAGTTCTTCAGAGGACACAGTGAAGAGGAAGAACATCTTTCCCCTCTTAAAAGTTGGATGTTCTTCCAACAGAAGCCAGGGCATAATTTGCAAATGAATAAACCTTATTCAAATTATATACTTCTAATGGGAACCTTTTATCAAACAATAGAAATAATGCTAAAGTTCTCTGTCCTCTATTGATCTTCATTTTTATTTTCCTTTTGTATAATTAAGAATAGAATTGATGCTCATCTTTTGTAACACCATTATTTCTAACCTGTTCTTCAAGTTGTTGCTCCAATTTTTGGATTATGTCATTTTTATCTTGTATCAGGATCTCCAGATCTTGACATCTCTTATACAACCTGGTTTCTGATTCACTTGTCTGAACATTAGCTGCTTTTAATTTTTCTTCCATGACTTGCACCTGTTTGGAAGGTCAAACATAAGACTTTAAGAAACATAATACTCCAAGGTAAAGGTGGTCATTTAATCACAAAATGGACTGTAAAAATTGCCCCCACATTAAGATTCAAGATAACCTTGCAAAATTCTGATGCCTATGTGAGAAGAAATTCCACATTCATTAGTCTCCCTGTGCATCTAATCCAATAGGATGGGCAAAACACTGATAGACCTTACACAGATTTTGTTAGTGTCATTGAGAGGCCTGTAGGTTCGTGACACACAAGCTGTTAGAAACACCAATACAGGAAGAATACAATTTATGTATAGGGAGCTGTTGTGAGGCTTAATAAACAATGTTTAAATAAACAATTGCACACTGTAAAAAAAAAACCAGCAAATTATCAGAAGCATTCTGAGAAATGGCTAAAAAGTACTTGGCTTGTAGTCAGGAATGTTTTCTAACACCAAATTAGTACATGAACATTTTTACTCTTACAATTTTCAGTTTCTTTATGTCTCACAGTTAAGAGAAAGGATTTTTAGGCAATAGCAGATAGATTCATAAAATGTCTGCAGTAGCTATATCTGCCATTTGGAATCAAAAGGCAACTTAGGTTAAATATTTAGCCATGATCTCATTCTTTAGATGCCATAACTTCTACAGGAAGAGCAAACAACATAGAATAATCCCACTTAGAGGCCGTATTGGATCGCCTTGTTTTGTTTTCTTACAGATTTTCCAAAATAGGTCCCTTTCTCTTTTGTTTCCATGTGCATCATGTATCAAAGACTCATGATGAAGGAGCTCATTACATGTATCTATTGTTGATTTGTGCTGTTAGTTTTGACTTTATTGAACTGAACTGGATAGTGAGCAGACAAAAGGTGTCAGAGCATCTCTGTTAAGACAAATCAATAGATGTAAAAAGAAACTCTCCTCTCCCTTTTGAGCGATACTAAAGAAAAAGCCATTTTGTGAATTTCCCGTCATTACAGTAACACGCACATAGCTAGTGGAGAAGTTTTTCAATTTATATATGTACCTGTTGAAAAGCGCTCTCTGCTTGACGATCAGCATCGATAACTTGTTTCTCAAGCTGCTGCATCTGTAGATTCATAAAAACATGTAGTAAAATGGCCATGCCTTTGGCTCATCACCAGAAATACCACAGCTAAACATTTTCATGGTCTGCTTTGAAAAAGGAAAGAGGCAGGTTGTGGGCAGGAACATAAAAATAAATAAAAGTATAAACAGCATGTCACACTGGGAAGATGATTCATCATCATGACCATATTAAAACATTGTTAAGATTCTTCTACAGAAAAATAAATTAATACAACTTTTCTTCACAGTATAATTTTGTGGCAGCTATATGACATTTTGTTGTGCTAGTTCAGCCATCATCCTTTTATGCTGCCATCAGTTGCCTGATGACACAGGCCAACACTCAACTCAGCAACATCCCCTCAGAAGTCTTCTTTCAGACAGCCCTGCCATAGGTTCCTGTAGGCCCAGCTGCTCTGCTGCCCACTGTGGTGCCAGCATCGCCTGCTGGACACAACAGACAGAGATGGCTCCCCCAGCGGTCCTTCATGCAGAATCATAGAATCATTATGGTTGGAAAGGACCACCAGGATCATCAAGTCCAACCTTCATCCCAACATCTCTCTAGCCACAAGACCATAGCCTCAAGTGCTACATCTACTCATCTTTTAAACACCTCCAGGGATGGTGACTCCACCACCTCCCTGGGCAGTCTGTTCCAGCGCCCAACCACTCTCTCAGTAAAGAATTTCTTCCTAATATCTAATCTAAACCTCCCCTGACGCAACTTGAGGCCATTTCCTCTTGTTCTATCATTAGTAGTTTGGGAGAAGAGACCAACACCAGCCTCGCTACAACCTCCTTTTAGGTAGCTGTAGAGAGCAATAAGGTCTCCTCTCAGTCTTCTCCAGACTAAAGAGCCCCAGCTCCCTCAGTCACTCTTCATAAGGCATGCAGAAAGACACCACTAAGAGAGCCCAACAAGACACAACCAACCCTAACAAAAACCACACACAGACTGATCGGCTTCTGGTTAATATAGCTCTGGTCCCACCCACCACCCCAACCATGACCTCCTAGGTGAGGGCGGAGCCTCAGAGACACAGGTGGGCCAGGTCCTGCCTCTGGAACATGAAGCCAATAGGAAGAACAAAACATTCTGCTAGGTTGTGACTCATCCACAGGTCAACTCCAGCTCAGGGCCCACAGCTCAGCCCCAGCACTTCACATACTGCTTTTTTTCCCTGCCACCAAGATGAGAAATTCCTTGACAATAGCCCTGAAACTCTCCTCATGCAAACTCGCCATCTTAGAAAGTACCAAGCTCCTTCATGTCCTTCCAAAACTAGCAAGAGTAAAGGGTACTTGGCACATTATACAGTTTGTCAACAGAAGTTGACAAATTTAGCTTTTGGAAGAAACTATGTTATGAGGCCTGTCCTGAATCCTCCACCCTCTGCTTGAAAGGAGGTACGTGACAGAAGAGACACAGCAGATTCAGGTGCTCCACGTGAAAAGCCACAACTGAAGACAGAGATCAGCACAAGGTGGAAGAGCGCAGGTCACTTTTGAGTGGTGAGAGACCTTGATCTGTTACTTCATAATGATGCCTAATAAATTATAGGCTCAACCTTTGCCCCAGGCCTTGGAAACCACCTGCATTTTACATTATTTATTTTGAAGGCTTTTCCGACAATATGGAACATAAAAGGTCAGAAAGAAACACTTTGTTTACATTTTGTTAAGAACTCTCTAGTCTGATTCTGGTGAACAATACAATTATGACTTCTTTGAAAAGTAAACTGTGGTTTGAAATAATACTAGAAAGTACATAAGGTATTCCATGAGTTAAGGACTTCCTGGTCCCCAGGAAATACCTAGCTAAGATGTCAGTACATCTGAAGAGGCTAAAACATCAAATAATTATCATTGGGATACTGAGTATTCGGCTTCAAAATTGTTTATATAAAAGCATATGATACTAATAATGGAAAAGAAACCCATTTATTCCTTCTCCAGTTTACTGCTTGGTTCTAAAATAATGTTTCATTCTGTCCTGTTTGTACTCAATTTCTGGCATCTTTCAGTTTCTTTTTCACTCTCAGTCTCTTTTTTCTCTTCCCAATTATGTTGTCAATCACATGAAGCAGTTTTGTGTACTTTAAGCACCTCATTCAGACAAGGACACAGAGTCATCATTTTCTATCGATCAGAAACTGAAAATGGGGAAAATGAGTTTTCACCAACATAAAAAAAGCTATGACCGACCTTCTAGTACTTTCTCATACAATACAAAAACCCGAAGTCTACATCATCATACCACAACGCACCACTGATACAAAAGCAACAAACATTTCACAACACACATGGTTATGGTTGGGTCCCCAGTGAGCTGTTTTGCAGAAATACTTCTACGGAAATGATTGTCCCAGTCATTCATGTACTAACAGTCCAGACAGAGGGACAGGGAGATGAGCCTTCTTTGGTCCTCTCTGGTCACTTTGTATTTAATTTCCTATTTATATTACTTCATATTGAGATTTTCAGTTTAATTTTTAGAATTTTCAATTCTAAGGTTACTTTCCGTCTGTCTTTTTGGTTCTTTGTTCAAATGGAAGTTTAGTTTGTAAGACTCACTTTAAGGTAGTTTTAAAGACATGTCTTTTTTAGTGAGCTGGAGATTCCGAAATTGAGGTTATTTCTGAACATATGGTCAGCTAACGTTCCACTGCAGTAAAAGCACTATGCTAAGCCAACTAGAAGTGCAGCTATTATACCATTAATGAACATTGTTAATATTCTATAATATTATGTCAGAAAACTCCTTCAGATATTTACAATGTGAAATTCATTGTTGACGAGCAGCAAGTTGTTCATCAGTTTTCACAGTCAAACAATTTGTAAATGCATGTGATTGCCATAGCAGTAATTAGCAATTTAATTACGTCCCATAAGTAAAATTCCTTTCAGCTGTGAAGTTGTATCAGAAGCTTGGCAGATATAATAAAAGGAAATAAAGCTTGAAAATTTTGCTTGCCAGGTCCACTCAGCTGCCGCTGCAGCTCAACTAGCTACGGCTTGGCTTAAACCTGAAAAGAACTGGTCTCCCTAGCAGTATCTAATACTCACTGAACCATGGTATGAGCATTAAGCAGGAGCGCTGCTCTTCTACACAACAGTTTGAGTTCTGGATAATACAGTGCACTAAGACCTAAGTCCCTTCCATGTTTCTGCATTGAAACCTCTTGCTAGGAATGTATACTGTTCCATGGGACCAGGAACATAATAGTATGTTCATGTAGACTACTGGGACAAAGAAGATGATTTGAATAAAGCTGTTGCTACGATGAATGTCAAGCTAGGAGCCAAAGGAGCTGAGAGAATAATTACCAAGAAAAATAGCATTCAGGGATTAAAAATGGAAGAACGAGGTTTATTTTTGCTTATTTTAGAGTTAAATATTTCAAGAAGTTACGCTAAGAAGCTTTGTGTGATCTCACAATATGGATACGTCAGTCAGCTTCCTGGCAACAACTAAATGTGAGATTTTATTTGGAAAATTTCTAAAGGGGCTTCGGTTTATTTTAGGAGCTGACTGCTAAACAAAAAGCAATCTATATTATTCAGCAAGAATGGAATACCATAGTTACCAAACATGAGCACTTCTATTACAGTTAAATTGGCCAGCATTTCAATAATTTGTTGCTACATAACAATTACTAAGTCCTGATTTTTCCATATTTGGAGTTTATATATGTTTGCTTGGCAGTGTCTATTGTAACAACAATTAAACTTTAAAAATATTTTTTCCCCATTTGCATAATCTCTAACTAGCCCACAAAATGGTTTTGCCTGAAAAACGAGATTTACATCTATACTCTATTTTATCTGTGGCCTGTTAAGTGAAAGATAAAAAACGATGGCTTTTGGATACTCTGCAGGTTGTTGGGCAAAAGACTGGAACTAGTTTCAAGGGAAGGATTTCTCTTCACAAAGAAAAGCTAACCTTAAACCTTCTTGTTAAGTTAGTAAGAAGTTTCATACAATGCTCACAGCATTACTGAGAAAAGAGAGAGAAGGTGAAAATAAGTGACTGGACTAATAGCCAATTGTTTAAATAAAAAGTCATGCTTTGAACTCTTGAAGAATAAAATGAAGTGATAAATTCTCTATACTCAGTGACTGTTAAGACAGTTTCAGGCCAAGGACAGATGGGTTAAGATCCTCAAATAAATAAAAAAAAGGTAAATACTACCTAAACTTAACCTTGTGATGGAAGGGGCGGGTAACTGTAGCCAAACCCACATTTGGAGGCAAAGGTCAGTGTGCTAGTGTGCTTTACAGACATGGAAGGACTCTTACCTATGGCTGCAGCTTGAATATTGATGATCAACTCTGACTTTGTACAGAAAGTGCTTGAAAAACAGAAAAGCCAGTTGAATTAAACCTCTGTCCCACCAGCTTCTTTCTATATTCATCTGTCAATTCACCAGTTTCACTGGAATTAAATGGTATATATCAGCTGTTAGGCTAGGCATTTCTTGAAGGAACTACAGTCTGTAAAGGTATCAATAGATGTAAAGTTGGCTTCGCAGAGAAACATGAAGGGCCAGCATGTCATTGATAATGTGTGGCACGTGAAGTATATTTAAGCTTAATTTTCTATCATGTCCTGAATGAAATAACTTGAAATAATGCCTCAGTTCAACAAACCTCTTGTAAGGCATATTCTTGTCATGCACATCTATGATTGGTGCAAGCTCTTTCCAAAATTCATTATGGATTAAGAGGTGTCCTGCCATAATCTATACTGGTTTTGGTTTTACAGTCTCAAGTAGAAAGAATAAATGTTTTAGGCCCATAAAAAATACACACATACTGACTAAAGAACAATATCAACATAGGTACAGAAGAATAGACTGCTACTTTAACCTGCACTGTCTCCTTCTCTTTTTAAGTGTAAATATCCTCTTAGAATTTTCAGAAGATGTGTTAGTACACACTGCATCGATTATCTGATTTATGGAAAACAGTATCTATTGTTAGAAACAGATTTGTTTTTAAACTTACTAAGGAAATAACCACTCTACATCTGACACTCATCAAACCCAGCTACTTTTGTTCAAACAATGAACAGAAAAAGGCCACATACAAATAAATGCCGAATGCTTTGAAGAACCATGGCAGCAAGAAAAACAAAGAGGTGTACTGCCTTGGAGGTCTGGACATTGACGCATTGCACACAGTCACTGGGAATTTTTTACAATACAAAGGCAAATCATATCGTGATTATTTTTCAGAAGTCATCTGGAAATTTCTTGACCATATTCAGAAATGTTCATTCAGCATGTATTTTTGTGCAAGTAAAGAAATTTTCATTTTATTAAAAACATGTATTGAGTGAAATAGCCAAAGGGTGTAAACTCAAAAATCATGACTCATAAATTTCAAACTACTCCTTTCACACTACTAAAATTAATTTCTAAATGAATTTCATACTACTCCTTTTGTATGCATGTATGTCTATATATACTTTCATTTTTATACATATATAGATCATTGTTCCTGTAATGTGCATTAGAGAGAAATTATACCACTAAATTGATAATTTTCCTGATATTTGGAATAGTTATTTAAAAATTCTAAAGGAAAGACTTTATTTGAAAAATAAAAATTGTTAGAGTTCTTAGCTTTTTGAGATCTGAAAATGTATATTATTCATAGAAACAAATCTTTCTGAAAGAAACACAGGAAAAAATAGGATTGTTAATGAATGAAAAGAAAAGCATCACTTCTCTGTAAGCCTTTCAAAGCATGCTGATAATAGGTCAGAGTTTGCGGAAATGAAAAAATGAGTTAAAATGTAATGTTTCTGAAGCAGAAATATGGTCTGGCTATTGATTAAGTGCAGAACTTCCAGTGACCTGAGAAGGGTTTTTTTAGAGTCTGTTTTTTAATTTGCATTTCAATTTTTCAATTCTTTCTCATCTGAAAAAAAGTCCCAAATAATCTGTAGTTGCAAAACAATGTTTGACATAAAAGGAAAAGTAGTAAATCTGTCCATTTTTGATTTAGTGAACTATCAGTCCTCACACCACATAGAACTTAGAAAAACTGAAGAAACATGGATATATGGTTGCTTCTATAAATAAACATATAGGAGAAGCAAGGGAGGGACAAACACACCTACCACTGTCTTTCAAACATGTGAGCATGATATAAACAGGTGATGAATAAACATAGGCTTGAAATTAGAAGACCCTCCGTTTCCACACTGACTAAAAAAGACTTTGGAACTGCCTTCTAACAGAAGCTGTCAAGGCAAAAGATTTTACTTTTGATGTGGTGCTTGATAAGTTTATAAATGGTTTGAAGAACATGCCTGCCAGCTATTCCAGAACACTGCATGGGACCAAGATTTCCCCCTTCGGTTCTATGTTTAAACCCAAGTATTTCAACAAATTTCTGCATTTCCGTAAGAAAAGAGCCAGTACTGCTTAAAAGCAAGTCATCTGTTTGTCAGGGGCTTTGACGACCACCAGTTTTCATGTTTGAAAATATGCTCTGCCCAATCTATGCATGTTTAAAGCCTTGCATACATTTGTTAGTTAAAAGCAATGGTAAAACTGTTCTAGAAGCACAAGTTACTCTTTTCACAAACAGGTCTCTCTTCTGGTGGTTTACCTTAGGAAAACAGTAATATTCCTCCTACTTCTGTAACTCAGTTATTAAAAAGCTGACTGGGTATGTTCCATCCATATTTTCAAGCATTATTTCTTCTGTCTCAACACTGATTTATCTTCTATGCATTATGCATCTTTCCTAAGGATAGTGCTAAACCTTTATAAACTACAACAAACCTAAAGATACTACCTGACCAATTAAGTCACATAGACAAAACACCTAAAGAATTGAGATGTAAAATCAACATATTAGTATTTTACCGGAAAAAGAAGTTAATTTGTAAAGAAGGAATTAGCACATCCCTAGGAAAAGATATATTTTGCTCTTTACTGAATGATTTTTTTTATCCTAAAAGCAACACAATAATTAGAAAGACTTACCTTTTATAGACAAACTTTGCATTTTAACTAATTAATAGAAATCCATCTTGTCTCATAAATGCAGGAAGTGACACTTCAGACCTACCTGCATTTATAAAATTAGATATGCCTTCAAAATGAATACTTTGGCACAAAAGCTTTTCCCTAGAACAAGATGAAACCTATAAAAACGTTTCCCAACGGTGCGTGTTTAGTCATCAAAATGAAGAACTGCTTTCTGAACTCAGTCTTCTTTTTGTCATAGATGTCCCCCAAAAGGGTTAATGCTAAAGGCTAAGTCTTAATGGGGCTCAAATGTACCTTAGGCTACTCATAGATCAAGCACGGGGAATTTTCTTCACTATTTTACTGGTTCATAGTATACGGAATTGTACTGTTTGTTATTATTTCCTACATTAAAAAAAAAAATCTTCAGGAGAAAGAATTAGTTATCTGGCTTAAATCCCAAGAGCTGTGCCTTTATTCTTCCTTCAGATGCCACCTGAGTGCCCACCTAGGTTGTGACTACTGCAAAACTCAGCTTAGTGCTCACAACCTGGCAGCTTGCAAGCTGCCACTTCTCAGTGCCCCCCCATTTTTTCCTTCTCCTATCTTCTCCATTTTAATACCAATTAAAAAGTAAAAGGCTACAATTCTTCTCATGAACAAAGCAGTTCAACTGTTCCTTCGCAGATTTTGCCATCTGACCAGCTCCACCTCTTCATTTTATCTCTATCTCTGTTCAGACTGTTCAGCACAGGGATTATCTCTTTTTTCTGCCTCAATCACAGTCAGAAATAGGGAGTGTAAGAGCAATTTGGGTCTTTGATGCCAACTTTATATATGTGTGTGTGTGTGTGTGTATACACACACATGTACATACACATATATACGCTCCTCCTGCTTTTTCGGAAGGTGGCTAGTAGTTCTATGGTCTTGATGTGCAGAATCCCAATCCCAGCCACTTCTAACTACAGCAACTTCTGGCACTGCTCTCCTAGTTAGGCAAAAGGCACTTTCTAAGACTCAACTCTCCTTTCTAGCACTTCAGCTCCTTTGCATGAAATATGTTTAGCACAAAAGTCTTTCCTTGGAACAAAACGAAACCTACAAAAATGATCAGTCTCCATCTGCTCAGTTTCCGGAATGATCAGGCTCAAGATTTTTATCACTCTTGTTGACATGAGACCAGTTTTATCACTGAGTTAAATTTTACATCGTACAAATTCTTTTCAATATTTAAATATGATCATAAGAATAATTATTTAGCTCAAAAGGTTTTCTTACTGCTTGTTAAATGAGTGAAAGGTACATATGAAAAAACAATCTTTCACATTTCGGCTGACTTCATTGTAGTAAAATTAATGATTTCTTCTGGAAACTATATAAATTAAAAATATAGAACAGAAAAGCCCAGGGAGGAAACTGCTCCAGAACTAGTAGTCTAGGGCAGCTGCCAATAAATATACAGACTGCAGTAGGATTTGGGGGAGGCAGTGAAGGACGAACGAGCAGCATGTAACGTTGGCTGAATAACTGTGCTTTTCCCAACATCAGTCATAGGACTTTCCTAAGCCTGGTAAAATACTAGGAATGTTCACTCTTTCTGGCTGTCATCTTTTCCGACTTAGATCTTGTCTTGATAGTTAAATTGCAAAGACACAATCAAATACAAGTTATGTAGACTGCCACTCTAGCACAAACAGACCTTACCATAATGTTCAAAATCGTGAAAGAAGATGCCGTTTAGCAAGATGGAAGAATGTAGCAAAGCACTTTGGGAGGCAAGGAAAAACAAGTTTCACATAGGGCGTGAAATGAAAAGATAAATGTATCAAGTGGTGGCCTTCTACATGGGGGTTACAGCTTTAGTGGATATGGGAGGAGCAACTGATGTCATCTACCTGGACTTGTGCAAAGCATCTGATGCTGTCCTGCACATCATCCTTGTCTCTACATTGAAAAAACGTGGATATGATGGATGGACAACTCAGTGGATAAGGAATTGGCGGGATGGTTGCCCTCAAAGAGTTGTGGTCTTTGGCTTGATGCCCAAGTGGAGACCAGTGATAAGTGGCATTCCTCAGGGTTTGGCATTGGGACTGGTTAAAATCTCTGCTGGCGAGACGGACAGTGGGATTGAGTGCACCCTCAGCAAGTTTTCCAACACCACCAAGCTGTGTGGTGCAGTTGACACGCTGGAGGGAAGGGACTGAGAGCATCCCCAACATAAGAAGAACACGGACCTGTTGGAGTGAATCCAGAGGAGAGCCACAAAGATGATCAGCAGGCTGTAGCACCTCTCCTGTGAAGACAGGCTGAGAGAGCTGGGGTTGTTCAGACTGGGGAAGGCTCCAGTGACACCTTATAGCAGCCTTCCAGTACCTAAAGGGAAACTACAGGGAAGCTGGAGATGAACTTTTACAAGGGCATGTAGTGACAGGACAAGGAGTAATGGCTTTAAACTGAAAGAAGGTAGATTTAGAACAGATGTAAGGAAGAAGTTCATGGTGAGGGTGGTGAGGCACTGGAACAGGTTGCCCAAAGAGGTTGTAGATGCCTGGTCTAGTGGAAGGTGTCCCTGCCTATGGCAGGGGAGCTGAAACTAGATGATCTTTAAGGTCCTTTCCAACCCAAACCATTCTATAATTGTTCATCTGTACTAAAAGGCAGCTGGCTGCTTTGTTTTGATTTGACCATTGTCCTGTGATTGTGGAAATTCTGCTACTTCTGTCTCGCTGAACTGTGAGTTCTGATTAAAGCCACAACAGGAACATCTAAAATAGGAGGCCTTTTTTCCATGCCACAGCCTGAGAGGTGATGGCTTAAGGATCAAAGGTACCACTCACTGCCAAAGTTTAAAAGAATCAAAAACTTGACTGAAACTGAATTTATTCATGAAATTCAACTGTATCGGACACCTAGGAAGCACAGGTGGTAAGGCAGCAAGATTCCAGAAATACATGTAAGGCAGCATAATAGAGTTTGAAGATGTGACAAGAGATATTTAAAGCCTAAAAATATTCTCTGATGGGAGTGGAAATTAAATGCATAATTTCGAAGAGCAAAAAGAGTTCCCTCCATGAAAAATGGAGCAAAACCATCTTGTGGCTCCTACAAGTGAAATGCTAAACAAATATTAGATCAGGATCCTCACAGGCAGCTGCCCACTGACAGAGCTTCCCCAGCTTCCCCATCTGAGGGAAGCTGGGACAGAACCAATGCCCTTGTCTCTGTCCTACCAGAGGGAAGATATTCATGCTGTGGCCTCACAGCAGGAGCTGTGCTCTTTGTACCATTACTCAGCCTGGCCTCTACAAGAACAGCTAATTTATTGCTTCCTGAGTTCTCTCTCTTTTTTTTTTTTTTCCTTCCCCCACCTTCACCCTCCTCAGAAAGAATGCAGATTTCAGATATACAAAACCAACCAAACAAAACCCCCCCCCAGGTATAAAAAGGCATGCCATAAACTTAGTAATTGACATAGGATAAAAATGAACTTCTAGGAAAAAAAAGTATAGGTATCAAAAAGATGTAAACAAACCTAAGACTTTAATAATATAAACTTTTATTCTCTTTAACTCTCCCTGCTTTCTCCTGTTCATATCTTCCTAATTGCACCCAAATTATTTTCCATGACAAGAAGTTTTTTAAGAACAACTGAAATACTGAAAAATAACCTTCATTTGAATAATTTCAGTACTATGGTACTTTGCTCCCTTTTACTTTACCCTTCCTCATTGTGCGTTTTTACAAGTTTTCATATTGTCAATCACTGCATGTCAAATGGGCTTTTCCTCCAAAAACATTAAACTTTAAATTGTCATGGCACAGATAACAAAACACACTGCATCTGCTTCATTTCGAAATGTCAAATGACGTGCCATAAACATGACTGCGAAATGAATAAAAATACAGTGGGGCATGGATTTAGCTGTTAGTTTGTAAGACAGATTCAAGAATTTGTTATGCTTTGGAATATCCTGGAAATAGTACTTGGCCTGAAAATCAGTTATCATTCAATTTTCATAATCCATACAGGACGTATAAATATTATTGCATTTGTCATGTACACACTCGGTTGCTAGCCAAGCTTGTATAGAGAGAATACCCAAATGGAAGGTTAGAAGCGAACAAATTATATATATATATATATATTTAAATAATGTCCTCTCTTAATCATTTATACTTGTTGAAAATCACCCAAAGCATAAAATAATGACCCTCAGCAGTGCAGGAAACAAACTTCAAGATGTTAATGTGAATGCTGAGTATTACTGGACAGCCCATAATGCAATATTTGGGATAGCGCCATATTCAGTCCTTACAGGGGCTGCAGAAAAATAAATTTCCTGGAGGCTGCCTAAGTGGACATGCAACACAGCTTTGTAGATCTACTAAAATAAATTTTTAGCAGTAGGAAAAACATTAACTTTATGCCTGATGTCGCACACATATTTTAGGTGAAAAACATACTTACTATTAAAAGAATGAGGGTTACCAACTTTGCTAGCTAAGAGCTAAACTTGCAGTAGAATACTGTAATCTTTGATTCAACTAAGATTTTTTTAGTAAACTCTTCATATACATAAGATTCAAGCTGCATTGAAATAAAGGCTTCTACTTAAAACTCAGTTCCACAGCCATTCTAAATTTGGTGTACTAGGGATACTTTCTACATCATTCCTTAAATTCCTGTAAAGACCTCTCCCACTTACAGCAGCAGCTTCTGCTTAAAACTCCAACAAGGTCTCTTTCTTTGCATGTTAGATTTATAAATATAGACTCTTTGCTTGGCAAAATGAAAACAGATTTAAAAACCAAACAAATAACAGTGAATGGATTAGTTTTCTGAAACCATTGTCTATTCCTTTGCTCCTCTCTTTTCTTCTTCCCAGGTTCACTAAAAAAAATAAGTTCAGGTAGCTGTACTGCTGAAACGCACTTAGAGTGCAAATTTCTCAAACCCCTGAGCCACTGAGGTTCGAGGATGAGTACTTGCTACACTTAGAAAACCCAGTAAATGTTTGGGGTTTTTTTTCTAAATTAGAACACATTTATAAGAAAAATATATTGAAGACTTCCCATGTTGATAATTTATTTGCAAGGGCACTATTAAAGGTAATAACTTTGCAAAGGTATTTGATTTCTAGTATATAAGAAAAGTATTCAAATTAATCCACTGCCTGAATATATTTACAGAAGTACACAGGTCACAGACACAAATACTGAGAAAGGATAGATTCAAGCAAACCTTTATTAAAACTGGTTTTAGACTAAGTTATAAAACAAATATAAGGACAAAACCCCAATGGCCGTTTCTGACAAGTCATACACACGGTGTAATAGGATGTAAATTCCTTTTCCTGAATCACTCTCTTGAAGAGATACCTCTCAAATACATGCAGAGGAGGAAGGCTGGAGAATCACCACCAACTCATTTCTCTTACCTTCTTGTAGGGACCACCTGTTTGGGCACAATATGACTCTCACTCAGTTTTCTACAACCATTACACAGTTTAATACCCATGAGAGTTTTATGTCTGTCATGCCACAGTGCTGTGATTTCTGTTGCTATTTTGAAGTAGAACACTGCCTGGTGCTATTGTTCAATGTTTTCATACACATTTCAGAGCACAGAGATGATTGTAAACGAAACCACAAATAAAGGCCTGTGCTAATCAAAGTAAGAGCGAGAATTATTTGTGTGCTTCGCAAATATGTTTCATTCTGTAACAGATAACAAATCTAGAAAGTACCTACCAAGGCTGACATCAGCTGTATTCTCCTCTTGTCATTAGTATCAGGATGCCCATCAAGTACTGCCCGATCAGGTCTTTGCTCTTTCCCTAATACATTTTTGAGTAATATTTCCATGCAGTTTAATTTCAAACTAGTGTGAACGTATCTTTCCTTTCACAAATACTGAGAATTGTTTGTATAATTTAAAAAATAAAAATACGTCAAGAATAACCACTGGAATGTATAAGTTAAACCACCATACAAATAAATGCAGCTAAGACGTTAGTGCCCGTTTTGAAAATTGTTGGGTTTGAATTGTGCAAGACTGATAAATCTGCACATGGTCTAATTCTCTTGAGCTCTGACCAGTCTTTGATGCATGTGCCAAGTGAATTCCAGTTTATGAATGAAAGATTCATATTAAAAAGTCACAGTGATGAAGTGAGGAAAGGGATCATTTTTCAGGAAGTCCAGTAATGGCTCTGCTCTGGAGAGTAATTATCCCAGCTAAATACTTGCTGGACCCGTGGTCTTCAACAGAAAATATTTCTCCCATTTTTACCTAAATTACGAAATTTCTGAGAAAGCTAACGCAAACTAAAACAAGAGGGCAGTAATACAAGTTCATAAGATTTTTTAATCTATTTTGGAGTCATGTTTCTCACAGATGAGGGAGAAGTAATTTCCCTTCGAATGCTTTGTTTTAGGCACAGTGCTGAAGATTTGTGATTTTATCTCTCTTATTCTGCTTTTTTTTAATGCCAGCTTCTGAAATTAGACAATTATTCATACATTGCTGTTAATTTAAGAGGATATTTCTAGCAGTTAAGAGCCTGTAAAAGCAAACTGAACAAGGTGAAAAGTCAAATAGAAAGCATTCAAACTTCTAAAATACATTTTTTACCTCGGATAGTTTTGTGAAGTGCTGTTCGTGAATCTTAACTTTTTGGTTGCCAAAACTATAATCACTGGCAGCTGCATAGAACGTGGTAGTTACGGCTGCTGGAAAGTCCCTAGAAAAGTCATCTCCAGTGTTTAGCCACTTGACTTCCACCCAGAAATGTAGTGATCCAAATGGGGTAAAGAGACCGAAGACGTACATGGCATCCAACAGCCCTGACTGTGTAAGCGTCCAATAATCTGTTGACTGTTACAGCAGCCAGTATTGTACTCTGTGATGGATCTTCCCCTCCAGGACTGATGATAATGATTTATTAACTCATCTGTGGGCCTTGCTAACTGGAACAAAGAACATGAGTAGTTTTCCTTTTTAAATTAAATTTCAAAGGATGGCATTTGTACAGCTGGTCATTCTTTCAAACCTCCAAATTCTGCAATTCCTGTTCAATGAGAGTTGACATGCAGAAAAAATAGTAGGATTGGGTAAACAAGAGTTTTCAACTACCCTGCTTTCTAACACCAGTATTTTCAGTCATGCCAAAGCAAAGCAATCTGGAATACTAACTGTAAAAAGACCATTCCAGCAGAACTCAGTATTACTAAACAATGATTTTACACTGCTGAAAGTTTTCATGTTCACTTGAATAAAAAAGACCTACTTAATGAAGAAAGTCTAATCCAGAAAATACTCAATTTCTTTACTCATTTTTCTTTTCTATCTCAAACTGAAGTTTTGTACCTCCATAGAAGAGATGAGGGCACAAACAGAATTGTAGCTAATAGCTAAATAGTAACAAATTGCCAAGTGTATTCTTTGATGGATGATTTTGACTGGCCAATTATTTTCAGTCGAGAACTGGATTATTTAGTCAAATAACTATTGATCTGTAAGTCTGTTGTCTGTAGTAAGCAAGTTAGTGGAAACTATAAGAGTACAATTAGGGGGCATGTGGATAAGTATGATAAACAAGGGAAGAATCAAAGTGGCCCTTATAAAGAGGGAAGTTGGCTCACAAAGTTCTTTGAGGGGTTCACCAAGGGTTTATATATTTTTTTGCATTCTTGAAAGTGTTTAACGAAACAGCCAGGTAGTAAGAGGGTATGTCCCTCCATGAATTCAAAAACTGGCTCAATAAATACAGTAGGTTACTGATTACTTCATAGAGTGACCGACAGTTACCAGCGCAGGTCTGCAGAGATTTGCTCAGGATGCATGTTGTTCAATGTAGACATTTGGGTAATGGGACCAAGTGTTTTGATGGTATTCTGTTATTGAGGATCATAGAAGCTTTCTGACAATAAAGATTTACAAGAAGGTTCTTACAAGATTTTAGTGACCAGTCAATAAAATAACAATGACACATTACATAGAAATGTAAAGGATTTTGAGTAAGATCCTGGAATTAAGATAGGTATCTAAGTGAAAACATACTTGATGGTTAATTTAGCTGTCAAAGAAAGCAAAATATAAGTTTTATTAGGAAAAGATTGAAGCAAATAACTTTGTACATCATCCACGGTGCCTTATAAATACAAAAATAATGTTTCTTCCTGCTTTAATACTATTTAGGTCTTGTCCCTACCAAAATATAGTACAATGGGAATGATTCAGAGAGGGCTAAATGTGGATGCTAAATGTATTTATGGCTTCAAAGAGAGAGTGGATAAACTCACAAAAGAGGAAGTGTATAAAATAGAAGTATCATCACTCTAACATATTATAAAATGATCTGACTTTTATTTTTCTTTTTGCTGGGAGCAATTGATGGAAAATTTAGCTCTAGGAAGAATAGAGTAGTTTTGACAAAATAACTTTTTAACCAGAAATTCATTGAATTGCCTATTAATGATGACACAGTTCCAATGATTCTCTAAAACGTTCTGTCCCTTGCTGTACTCTTTTAATTGCCTTGTTACCAGTTAAATACAATGGTGGGGTTTTTATATTTCAAGCATGGGCACAGTTATGGCTGCCTGTTGGAATACACGTATTCAAACACGCCAAGTGAAATGTTTCTCTATTGTAAAATAAAGCATATATTTAAACAATATTCTTCAAATTAAATTATATAAGACTTCAACTTCCTAGGTCCCTAGAGACTCAGATGACGAGCCATAGTTGGAGATGTCTTATTATAGGAAAAGCAAGTCTGGTAAATTATATGATTTGGTAAGGAATACTGGGGAAAATAATACTTCTGGATTTTCTCCCCAGTGATTTCTGTGTCTTAAATCAGATCTAAATACTTAGGAAAATGTGTTAAATATTAACTGCAGCGTTGTAAAAATGATTACTGGATACACATTTTTCTCTGCAGGAGAGTTGCCAGTCTGTTTTTATTTGAAAATGAACATTTCTTGCTGACAAATCCAATGTGTGAAATTCTTCCACAGCATTAAAACATACCTGTTTTCCATATATTTTGTTTTAAAATGCCTTTTCTTTTTCCTCCCAAAAAAATCCCAGTACTTGTAATCTCTCACCATGACACGTGATCATCCCCCACCATCAAATAAAATAATTTATAAAGCATTAAAATTCATACCATGAGACCTACCTTTTCTGCTAACAATTTTCTGATCTTGCTTGCCTGGAGACGAAATTTCATTAGCTGTGACTCTAGAGTTAAACATCTTTCCTTCCAGTTTACTGTACCTTCTGGCTCTGAAAGTTCAGCCATATTTATGCTGGAAAAAGAAAGGGAAAAAATCCCCACGTCAAATTGAGTCTGTATTTAATGTCTGACTTTTAAAAAATATACATACGAACTTTTTTTATATAAATGATGAGAATGCCCCCATATTTTGTACGCGTACAGCTTCATAAATCTTAGTAAAAGTACATTAGTCTACAAAGGCCTCTATCATAACTGAGAGATTTCTGAAATTTGTGTTGATAATATTTAGGTTTATTATCATTCAATTTCTTCAATTATTTTGGGGCTGCAATATGTTTTCCTGGATAAGCAGAGACACATCACACGTTTTAGTCTTCAGTTACTATGTATTTTCTTTCTCACGTAGAAGAGGCCTGTAGAGAACTGAGCTTTTGCCTTACAGAGGTGTAACTACCTGTGAGTTAGTAGCACATCTGGTTTTATGCGAGTTTCATATTTGGCAGATGACTCTTTAAAAAGTGTTTTTAAATTCTTATGCTTAATCAAACTGCCTTTAAAGTTTAGTATCCTTAATGAGATGCAAGGGGGAATTTATGGTTCCAAATGTAAAGGCAGGTGAGCAAATAGTCCCTAATGGATCCCCCATGTGAAAAACAGTTCCTTTACATGAGCTGTTGCAGATCTCAGAACATCCAGGTTCATGCATGTTTGGGGTGGAAATCTGTGCTTCTATCTACATTTAACTGCTCCTGCCTTCTGGAAATTAAGCTCAGTGCCCTTTTGGATATGCACTGCTGGAAAAATTATTCAGGACAAGAGCTGGCTCATGACAGTTTGAGTCGGAGAAGCCAAGAAAATCATCTGTGTGTAAGCAGAACGACTGGACTCTGTTGTGTTCCAACGATTTGTAGACAGCTTAATAAAGAGCAAGTGGATGGCTGAATGTAACCATTCAGTCCAAGAAGTTCCCTTGCGAGCAAATGCCCTGGCCTTTGCAGGGCTCTGAACATGTAGGTTTGGCTTTGAAAAGAAAGCTTTAATTCCCCGTAAATGTTCAGTTTATCTCTGAAATAACAAAACAGCCATAAAAACACCATTCAGCAGAAGGCAGCTGGAAGATCACAACAAACAAAAAATGACCAGTCATAAGGTTATACTGCATGTTAGTCACCTTTGTCACGGACAATGAGACACTGGCAAAGAAAGGCAAGTAGCAACCGTTTTCATTGTGATGAAAGAGGCTGGCACAGGAAGGTAATGCAGAATCACAGAATGGTTTTGGTTGGAAGGGACCTTAAAGATCATCTAGTTCCAACCCCCCTGCCATGGGGCAGGGGCACTAGACCAGGTTGTGCAAGGTCCCATCCAGCCTGGTGTTGAACACATCCAGTGAAGGAGCATCCACAGCTTCCCTGGACAACCTGTTCCAGTGACTCACCACCCTCAGAGTGAATATATAATATTATATAGATTATTTTCTAGATTAGAGATTATTATTGTTATAATCTATAGATTATTATAGAGATAATACAGATATCTATACTGCAACTCCTGACCCAGTTAGCATGGATCAATAAGCAACGTCTTTGAGAGCTTCCCTCCCCGTGATGACTCCAGTTGTTCAGCAGCCCGGGTTCAAGCATTCTCTCCCACTGTCAGAGGAGGCAGCCCCAGTTCCCCCCCTTCTCCAAGCTCTCATCAGCTAGAGGGGAAGGACCTATGGATTTATCTTTTCCACTGTTCCTGACACCAGGAAGAAAAAAGGAAAAAGCAAAGCATTGCAAGGGAGATCAAGGTCATGAGTAGGATTCAAGAAGTCCTTAACTTTTCTTCAATACATGAATATTTTCTAGTTCTCTCTCTCAATTTTCAGTGCCTCAGGTGACTCTCAAGTTCATCCTAGCTAAGCAGGTGAAGAACTCTCACTGTCTCAAAACTTTCTTTCCTTTCACATACCCTACTTTTTTGTTCCTTTCATTGCATATCTTCAGTTAGAAGAGGATCACCATAATCAGTTGTCTGAAGGTAACTGCTCCATTCTTGACCCTCTCTTCCTCTTGGTCCTGGAGGCTATGATTCAAGCTGTTAAGCCTGAGGTTATAACCATCCCTATTTAGGAATCCCCCACCCAGGAATCCCCATGGAATCACTGGGATTTCTGCAAGTTATTAAAATAGTTTCCTGAGCTGATCCTACAACACCCACATTCTAAACTTTAAGCACACAATCACTTCAACTTCAAGCCTTCTGGGTGACCAGAGTCTTTTACCATTTCCCCCCTTCTTTTCAGCTTGCAGAAAACTCCCTGGACTGTCAGGGAACCAGGTTGCTCACCGTTGTCCTGTCCCTAGTCCTTGCTCCTCTCTCCACATCCAGAGTCCCCACGTTCAAGGGAGGAAGGTGGCACTTCCAAGCAGCTGCTTCTCCTGCTTTACAGAGGACGCAGAAGTTTCAGCTGCAGATTGATCTGGACAGACAGCCTGGATTCTGCTGTCCTAAGTAACAAGGAATGGCAATTTCCCATTAGACTGTCTATTTAAGATTTTTTATAATGGTTTTCCTTTTTGACTAATTACAGCTACGTAAGACAGAGATGAACTCAGCCAACATCTGGTTAACAGTAGGACATTTCAGTGTCTGTGGTAGTGAAAACACAAACGGATCAAGTGGTGAAAGACTTTCTGCTTTTTGGTAAGGAGCAATATTACAGGGTGGAGTTAAAAATGTTTGTCTTTCAACAGACAAAACATTTGAGTAGATGGATTTCTGGCAGCGAACAATGCGTCCAGCCAAGTAGTTTCTCAATGTCCAAGCTAATTAATATTCCACTGTATAAACATTACAGATAAAAAGTTTGAAAATAACTCTTTTTTTTATTGTGGGCTGTTTGTTAGAGATTATAATAATTTACTTCATATTTTCCAACAAGCCAATGGGTTCTGGAAATATTTACAGGCACATAATACACTGTTTACAATTGCAGAGTGAATGATCTTACTTTGAATCAATGACTTCCTGTCTCTTGTCCGATTCCCCAAGGGAGGAAAAAAATGAGTTCATCTCTCTTGGCTCAACAGAGCACTCTGAATCAGCACTCGAACCTACACAGTCCTCCCCTTCTTCCTCCTCCAGTTCCCACCGCAAAGCCCTCCGCTCTTCCCGTCTTTAAAAATAAAATCTTTTGAAAAGTAAACTAAAAAAGCACACATTAAAGCGGTAAGTTCTAATTATGTCATCAAAAATTAATTGAGACAAGTTTGACAAGTCTGGAAAGATTAAATTCGTCTTTTTCATTTTTTAAGTTTATAAACCTCTTCATAGGCTTCAAGAAGTCAGAATGTCACATTCTCCCCGAAGGGATGGATATAATTTCCTTTTCTTTGCCGTCTGCTTGGAAATTATCAAAATATGAAGGAGGGAACAATGTTCTAGCTTTTTGAAGCACGTTAAAAAATTTACATATTCCTTATCGCACTGTCGATGTTTTCCTCTGCTTTCAGCAAAATGCTGCATTTAACTAAACACTTCAGATTCTGTCCATATGTCCCCTACGTCCTTTCTCTTCTGGAGGAAGTCTGGCCAGTCCTTCTGTTGCAGTGGGAGCGGGTTTGCGCAGTACGCAGTGGGCTCCCCACGCCATCCTGAAATGGTCACCAGCCCGAATGCATTTGGACCATACCTCTCAAATTTCAGGCCCCTTTCTTCCACCCTTTTCACACAAACTCGGCACTTTTCAAATATTTTTGGAGCCGTAAAGGTTGGACTGGAGAAGGGAAATGATGAGACACAAAGTGGACCTGTTTGGGAATCAAGGAAGTCATTCTCGGGTTCCTTGCTGGCCAGGGCCCTTACTCATGTCGAAACACTGGTAACTTTATTTTCCATTTGACTCATTTTGCATAATTTCTGTGCTCAGACGAACCCTAGCCCAAGCTATTTAAAACTTCCTTCAAAATCTGATTGACAGACGTTTTCTCCTCCGCTTCCCAGATATTGATGAGGTTGTTCCTGGGAAGCAACACCTCAGCCAGGGCTCCCCCACTCCCGCGCTGGGCGCAGACCCCCGCAGGCCTCCCGATTTCGGGGGCCAGGCTGTCCCCTCCCCGCTCAGGACTGAGCCAGGGCCGGCTGGGCTTCCCAGGGAAAGGGCCCAACCCGTGGCCCGCCGGCACATCCCTGTCGCCGGCAGAAGCCCACCTCACCACCTCCTCCCCATGACAGCGGTTGTAAAGCCCGCGGTGTGACATCACGCCAGGCACGAACGTTGGATTTTCACGTGAAATCCTGAGAGCCGACCTGTCGGTATTTTTAAAATACCTTAATTTTGCGTGTTCGTTTGGAAGTGGCGTTCTTGTCGCTCTCCTTTTCTGGGGGGACAACCGGACGGGAGGAGCCTGCACCTGAAGGGACCTAAAGCGACCTCCGGCCCATCCCGCGGGGACACCGCCTGGCGCGGCCCCGGGGCGCTGCGGTCGGCGGCACCGCCGTGACCTAACGCACCGTCACCCTGC
>VZZY01015665.1:167317-236696 GCA_013400335.1 Eurystomus gularis
CTGCCCGGGGCCGCTCGAACCTTGTCAGCGCTGCCCTGCCGGCTACCCGGCCTAGGCAGCGGGCCCGCGGGGGCATGGCCTCCTGAGGTGCCCGCTGCCCGGGGAAAATGGCTGAGGCCACCCGTGTTTAGAAGGAAATAAAAGGAGTTACGCTCTCTGATCGCTGTCGGCCGGGGCTGGATAATAGGTAGGAGGCTCTTACTACCAGTGTATATATAATTATGTGGAGGGAGGTTGCAAAGAAGATGGAGCTGGGCTCTTTTCGGTGGTGCCCAGTGCCAGGGCAGGAGGCCATAGGCACGGGCTGAAACACAGGAGGGTCCTTCTGAACATCAGGAAGCACCAGATGTGGTGTGAGGGTGCCTGAGCACTGGCACAGGTTGTCCAGAGAGGCTGCGCAGTCTCCATCCTTGGAGACATTGAGAAGTGGTCTGGATGTGGTCATGGGTGGCTGGCTCCAGGTGGGCCTGCTTGAGGTTGGAGCAGATGACCTCCAGTGTCCCATCCAGCCTCAGCTACTATGCGGTAACGAGCTTGTAAGTCAGTAGAACCGCAATGCATGTTAAATTGCCATTACCTTCCAGAAGAAAAATAACTTGCTTATTGTAATATTTGTTATAGCAAATGCAGAACTGGTTAATACGTTTTAAGAAACATGCCCCGCTTTGCTACACAGTTCTCACTTTACATTAATGAGTTGAATGAGTTTTGAACAGTAAAACAGAGCAGTGCAAGTTTTGTGAGGTTGTTCCCATGCTTCTGCATGGTATTTTCAAACTGTGATCCAGGGGCATACCACAAACTACACAACATGTAGTCCACAACTTCTCTTTTGTGCCATGAAGTCTGGGTGAATTTTTGGACAAAATGCTTGGAATAGGTAAACTTGATAAAATGTAAAGAGAGCTATCAAAAATGCTGCAGATAATGTAATAAACATTATTTCAGGACAGCGAAGAGGCCATTATCAGAGGAAAAGTTTGTAATTATGCTTTTAAAACAATGTGACCTGACTTTTAAAATATTTGTTTTTGAGCAGGTATCTCTTAATCAGCTAAAATGGTTTTGAAGAAGAAGAAGGAAGTTCAGGTAGATGCGTTCTTTCTTGATCATCAGCAACTTGAAAAACTTCAGAGTAAGTGGGGTGTGCTTTTCTGAACTAATGTTGTGTAATTTCTTTCTCTGCTAGAATGCATTTGAGTAACTACTGAAATTGATCTGTTGTTTTTTTTCTTGTTACATTTTGTGTCTGGTGGTTTGTTTTGTGGGTTTTATGTGTGTTTGCTCTTCTGTGATTTGTTTTTATTTTGTAATGACAGTGTCTTCTGACCTTGACAGAGTTAAGAGTCCTTTAGAATACTGTGTCTTTAGTTGGAAAGCTCTTTGCTGTATTTTATCGTTACTGTGAAGGTGGTAGAAGCTCCTACTTGTGGTCGCATTTGCAGGCCTGTAATTCAGTGCTATCCGAAGTACTAGCCTTAATGTGTGGGATGACGCTGCATTTCAAAGAATGGCAGAATGGTTGAGATTGGAAGGGATCTCTGGAGGTCATCTTGAGTGTATTTATCCAGTCTTTGTATTTTCTGTAGTTAACTTGATTTACAAAAGATCCCGTTCAAATGCCCTCTTATTTTCTGTGGGGTTTTTTGTTGTTGTTTGATGAGATAAACTTCCAGTGATCTTAAAAAAACAAACAAACAAACAAAAAACCCAACCAAACCAAAATAAGTAATACAAGATTTGTATACTAAAGCTACTATGACATGCTCCTTGCCTTCTGGTCAGCACTGGTAAGGCCACACCTGGAGTGCTGCATCCAATTCTGGGCTCCCCAGTACATGAGATATGGACATACTGGAGAGTGAAGGGCTGCTGATGATGAAGGGCCTGGAGCATCCCTCCTATGAGGAAAGCCTGAGAGAGCTGGGACTCTTCAGCGTGGTGAAGAGAAAGGCTCAGAGGGCCTTTATATCAGTGTATTAAAAATATGTGAAGGGAGGGCAGAAGGAAGATAGAGCTAGGCTTCTTTCTGTGTTAAACAGTGATGGGACAAGAGGCATGAGCATGAATGAAAACATAGGAGAATTCCTCTGAACATCAGGAAGCACCAGTTGTGATGTGAGGGTGCCTGATCACTGGCACAGGTTTCCCGGGGAAGCTGAGGAGCTGCCATCCTTGGAGGTATTCAAAAGCCATCTGGCTGTGGTCCTGGGCAGCCTGCTCCACGTGATGCTACCTGAGCAGAAGAGTTGGATTGGAGGACTTCCAGAGGTCCCTTCCAACTTAAACCATGCTGTGATTTTGTGAAACTGGTCTTCATAGTGAAGATGAGGCCTACTATTATGTTACAGTGAAACTTGTTGGGATTTTTTTTTTATTTTTTAGAGACAAAAAAAAGGTGTTAAGATGTTGTAAGGTGACTTAGGGGATTGTGGCACCAGTAGGTTTGCTGGAACAAGAAAGTCCTAAGAATTAAGCAGTGATTTCTTATAAATTATGAATTCTTTGTACTGCTTGTTATGATTCCTTTCTAAAAAGAGACTCTTCTTCCAAATGTAGAGTTTTCAAAGGCTGAAGAGAAAAACCTGGCATCTCTGCTTCTGCACTGCGCACAACTCGGCAATGGCATCCAGCAGATCCAGTGTATTAAACAAGTAAGACTTCGTTGTTAGGGTGGCTTTTGGTAACTGACTGTGTGTCACCCGCACGGTTAATGGGAAATGTGATTCTAAAATAAACTTTATAACATATTTGAATATTGAACATTCACTGGAAACAAGTACAAAGCAGCTGTTACTGCTGCAGGTGCAGTTACAAATGTAGTTTTAGGACTTAAATTAGCAAGGGCTACAGTTACCAGTAATGATGGGAGGCAAGTGATACCAAGTTTCCTATTTTGTATGTATGTATTTTTGGTCTTAGAGGTGTTCTTGGGACATCATTCAGTACCTGAAACACTACAGGATATGGTAAAGTGAGGACAGTTTTGCACTGTATCCTTGGATGAGAGGGAATTCTGACTCAGTTAAGGGTATATCCAGAGCCTTTGTTGATCATGTCTTCTGATGGTTATAGATTATGCCAGTGGTGAAGAAGATGGATCAAAACTCTGCATGTGATCCCATGGTTAAAGCTTGTTTGGATGTTTTGGGAGAGACATACTTTTCACTGGATATGAAGAATCCCTTGAAAAAAGTATTAGCAAGGTAAAAAACTTAAGAGTTAAGCCTTTGTGGTTTTTTAAAACGTTCTACTTGCCTAGAATTCAGTAATTTGTTGCGCACTACAAATTGCTACAGTTTAATTACTGAAAATTCGTGGTACTGATATGTGAATGTGTACTGGTTTTCTTTCTTGCTGAGCTAAGTATCTTAATTATAAATTATACAATATATCATTGGATAAATAACTTCAAAGTGAAGTAGTATTTTGACCTGTTTCGTTACTGGAAAGACAACTTCATGTGTAATTAGCACTTTGAATTTTAAAATCCAGTGTTAGAGTAGAAATTTTAGATGCTCCTGTTTAAGAAAAATCTGAACTTTGACAGCATCAAGAGAAGGCTGTTCAGAAGAATCATTATGAAACTGTGGTTCCTTGTGCCTGTTTTTATTGCAATTAAATTTTTCTGTTGCAGAATTACTGTTGTATTTGTTCAGTGAATTTATTACAACCTTAACATTTTTAAGATCTAGTGGTTAGCCGTCTTCATTTCTATGTCCAAAAATATGTCTTGTCCCACTGAGAGATGCAGGGCTTCCATCCTCTATCTGGGGCCCTGTCAGAGCTTTACACCCCCTTGGAGTTTTAGTTGGCATTGACTTTAGTCAAGTGGATATTTAAGACCTCAGTACGAGCTGACTGATCGTGCTGTTTCTTACTGTCGCAGTTCACTAAACGGTCTTCCTGAAGAGTTTGTGGCGTTAGCTGTACAAAGCTTTGTACATTGCCTTAGGGAAGAACTGAAAACCACAGACGTGTATTTGTACAGAAAAGCCCTGGACAACCTTGCTTCCTGTATGGAGGACGTCAGCTTAGGTACGACCACATTGAATATATTTGCTTCTGTTTTAACTTGCTCGGTGTTGGTCTGCATCTTGGTGCAACACCTAACAGTAATGTTTACGCTTTATCTATGTAAGATCCATAGAATTGGCTAGTATTCAGTAGTTAAAATGTGTTTTCTTTCTTCTAGGTAGAGCAAGTATTAAGCACCTGTTTCAAGAAGGTAAAGTTACATTTATAGTCAAATAAGTTTCACTGTAGATTACTGGGGGGAGGGTTGTGTGTGAAGAGGTAACATGAGGTAGGCCTAAACATCTATCAGATTTTATTTCCTTCTGGTTAATTTTTAATAACTAATAGCCTCACATGGCACTCTTTTGTCAAAGACTTTCCCTTGATTTGTGCCTTTAATTTCCAAAGGCCAATCTTGGTTTATAGAGCAGCCCTAGATATAAATCTGAGAAGGTACCAGTGAGCGATTCTCAAAAGGGCTGGGGGAGTTGATGCTCCTTTATGTGAAGTATTCTCAGTCCCATCTGCCGTGATGAAGTTGGATGTGGTAACACTGCACTGTTAACAGCCAGCCTTGACTATAGTGAGCCCAGACCTGTTGTGGCAATAATTCTGCTCAGCAATAATTTGGCAGGTCTGATCTGCTGGTAATAGGGGATAACTTGACATACTGTGCCCTCAGCGTGCAGGTACTGCTCACAGCTTCCTCTGGACCTTTATTGCTGCTCTGTCTTTAGCCCTTGGTGTCTTCAGCTTTTCACTGAGGAACCAGAACTCTCAGTACCCTGCAGGTTTAGGACGAGTGGACTTCGAAACTCTTGGTTTGTACCAGGTTGTAGCAAATCAGCTTGACATTTTGCTTTAGCATTGCTTCTTTGGGTCTGCACTGAAATGTTGAATTAATTTGTTTATGGAGTGGAAGGAACATCACTATATCAATAATGGTTCATTTTGTCTGGGTACAATGTATATGTGCGATTACTTTACTGGAATTTTTCTGTTCTATTTATCTTTTAAATAAATTCATACCATAATTATTTCCACTAGTTCTTCAGTTTCTGCAGAAGTCACTACTTGACATACAGGAAGAAAACAGGCAAGTAAATTCAATACAAAATATCCCATCTGTTTTTATTTTACTCTTGCAAGATAGTCTGGTATGGTTTGGAATATCACTTTGATAGCCACACGTTGATGAAAGAGGGGAATGTCGTTTTACAATGATATATATTTTAAATTTTAAAAAAAGCTACCAATAAGTTTATTTTCTCTTGTATCAATATGATAATATAAAATAAGAAAGGAAGAAAAATAAAGGCAGTAACATTTAAGGCACTGATACTGTGCTAGACCAACTGCTTTTATGGGAGGCCTTTGAGTTGTGGTTTCCTGACTGAACACTACTAAAATTCAGGTAGAGTAATACTCTTCCACCTTCTACAAGTGTTTAAGTCAGCATTGATATTCTGTTTAGTCTGACGCTGACATTTCCGGCACTGCATGAATTGAAGCCTCTTCACTGTGGTGTCTTCATCAAATATCCAAAGGAGAAGGGTGCTTCATGTTGTGTTTTGTACATTAAAAGTTTGTGGCATCTGTCTTCATGTTAGGAGAAAGTCAAATCACAGAAATATCCTTTGTGCATGGTGGAAAAATGGGAAATCATAGAATCATAGAGGCTGGAAAAGACCTCTAAGATCATCAAGTCCAACCATCAACTCAACACTACCAAGGAAGGGAGCAGCACTGTGTTCTGTTGGTCTTTTTGGAAAGTTTCTGGAAGAGCTCAGCTATGCACAGACAGTGAAATGAATGAAAGTTTGTCACAAGAACCTGCAGAAACTGTACTAGAATTTGTCATTCTGTTTGTTTGTTTTAAAACACAGCCACTGAGTCTGCTGCTGATGTCTTTTCCTGTAGTTGTCTATTATCTGGTCAACTCAAACAGTAAATAGTTTTTACCGTTAATTCTATGTGAAGTTGGCTGAATGTAGTTTTCTGGGGATGGTAAAGAATGGTTTTAATTTTGGTTTTGTGTGCATGTCTGTCTGTTTGTTTTTTTTCCCACAGAAAGAATAATGGAAATCGTATTGTTCAGACTCAGTTGATGCACGACTTACTGATAGCCATTAAAGTTTCAATGACGCTTGTACAGAAATTGCAAGAAAATTTCCAGGGAAGTCTTTGGAAACACCAGGAATCTTTTGTTTGGCAAAGTATGTGTAGTTTACTGAAAAGCTCCACAAACTTCCTAACAGATGGTAAGTTTAGTAACATTCAAACCCAAATATTTTCATTAAGCTGGTGTTGTTGTCTTTGTAGTAGACACAGCCTGCCCCTATAAAAAGTTAGTTGAGCTTGAATGGAAATAGAACTGCTAAGATTAATGGGAATGGGAGCAGTTGTAGGTCTTTGGGCGAGCTATGATTTGTAGATTTTAATTTTGGAGTGTACATCTTAACTTGTCCTACTACAAAATACTGAAGGTAGATGCTCTTACGAATGATTTAGAAACTAACAAATACTTTTGAAACTCAGTGAATGTCTGTGCCTATGAAAAATTTATATATCTGTATGAATTATACTGTCAGAACTATTTATTGGTGCATTAAAATTGTGTTTACTCCTTATGCTGATAATTTTGTAGAGTAGAATTGAATCTAAATGTCAGTAGGCTCTGCTATAGTCCTTCTTGTCTTACTGGACAGTTCTATGGTTTTGGTTTGTTAAAAGACACTAACAGTTTCCTGTTACACGAGAGTATAAATTTGTTAATACTTGCTATCCAGGCGGACACTACAGATTTGTGATTATACAACTGCAAATAGGCTAGGAAAATTCAATACCATCTTTATAATTTTGATACGTAGTTCTAGCACACAGTTTTTGCTGCACTCTAATGTAAAATCTTTTTCTCTGCGGCGTAGCAACTCTCCTGCAGACTGTTCAGACCACCTCAGGACTGGCTGTTATTCTGTTTATTAAAGCGATGTATGAGCCAGTTGAAGAATTACCTTCATTGGTAAGTGTATTTCTTTGACAAAGACTATGAAATGTCAGTGTCGTTGAGCAGTGCTACCAGTGTTGTTTGGAGGCTTTGGGGATGCGGACTTGCCAGCCTCTGTATCACTTTTGCTGGAGTGTAAATCCTTTAGTCTCTCCTTGCTGTAGGAAATAAGATGGCTAGGGTTTTGAATTTGAGAAAAATGATGTACAAAAAAATCTTTTTGAATCTTCTAAGATTCTCAGTTATGCACAAAACAGCTTTTCACCTGTGCCGAGATACTGTAATGGGTGTTATTTTGCTGTTACAGGTCAGTGACTTGCTTCTTGGGTCAGTGAAGCACGCAGATGTGCCAGCGTGGTTTGTGAGCAGCTGCGGGACTCTGTGTACGGAAGAACTCCCAGACTCAGTCCTTCTCTTTCTGTGCCATGGAGCACTGGCTATGCTGGAATGGAAGAACGGCAGCATGGGTGAAAATGGAGAGACACTATTGTTAAATATCGCATCAGTCTTGTTGTCTTTGAGTTCAGAGTAAGCCTGTGTTTTGATTTGTGTTGTTTCATGTGTGGGAGGAGGGGGTTGATGTTTTTACTTGTATTTTTTCATGGATGCTCCTGGTGGAGCATCTCTTTGACGTTTTCAATGTAATGATACTCGTTTCTGCCACAGACCAGGTCACCCTTCTAATATATTCAGAATAACTCTTAAGTTTGAAAAACAGTGTCTTGATATTGTGTAGATAGTTCTAAGTTATAATCTTCTCTCACATGCTAAAATGAAATTGTGTTTTCCCAACATAAATGGGATTAGTTTAGCAACTAACTGATGGTGAGGTGTGACAGAATCAGCTGTTATGTAGACAGGTAAGCTTTATTTCAGGACATCACCTCATATGCTTATAAAAGTACAGAAGAAAACAAAGTGTGCCAGTGAGTGGAATTACTTGGAGTAAGATGAGTTTTAGTTTTTTTTTTCTGATTGCAAGCATTGACTGCTTGCATCTAATGGACTGTCAGCACCATTGGACGGGAGACTGAAACGTGTATTCAGTTCAACCTTTGCTCCTACCTTGGAGGTCAGTTTTGTGACTTTGTTTTTGCACGTATGGTACTTGTTTTTTATGGTTTTATATGGCAATGAAGAGTTTTCCTTATATTTTCAAGAAGCTTGCAGCAACGTAATGCTGCTCAAACATGAGTGTGTCGATATAGATTTTTATTTTTGTTTTCAAAAGAGCAAGGGTAGTGGCTTCTCAGGTTTCTGTCCCCATATTTAGGGGTTTTAGCTGTGACCAGTTAACAGTATGTCATGTAGCTAAGCATACACTTTGCAACATCAAATTGATCACCTCCTCTATGTTTCAGTTCCATTTCTTCGATGAATGTTTAGTGGCTTCTTACGTGTTTTAGTATGAAGTGGACGAATGTGATGACTAATTATTTTGAAATGAAATATTTTTGAAAAAATGGACAAATGCAAATAACGAACTTCTTTTGTTTGTTGTTTTTGAAAGGTTAAAAGAACCCAGTATGGAAACATCTTTGTCTAGAGTCCTTTCTATTTGGACTAATTCAGCACTGGCTGCCCTCATTTCAGCTTCCCCAGATCTAAAAATCAAACTTAATGGGAACTCAGACATAATTGGGAAGCTGCTGGAATATATTTATACACACTGGGAACACCCTCTGGATCCTGTTAGACACCAAACCAAGTTGATATTCAAGAGTCTTCTTCAGATACACCGAGCCACCATTACTGGATCAAATGAAAAATCAGACCCCTTCTTTGCAAGGCTGATAAAGCATTTGCTGAGCTTGGAGTGGCATGTAAAAGGGAAATATGCTTCTCTTGGCTGTCTTGTGGAGTGTGTGGGCACTGGAAATATCCTGCAGCTGGACAGAACAATTCCTACGCAAATCTTGGATGTGATGAGTGATCAATCTCTTGCACCCTATGCTAGTGATCTTCTGGAAACCATGTTTACAAACCACAAAGCCCATTTTACTTCCAGTTTTCAAGAAAGCACTTGGATTGACCAGTGGCATGACATGTGGGTTTCTCCTCTTCTACTAATACTGTGTGAAGGGAACCATGACCAAACTGCTTATATAATAGATTACTATTTACCAAAATTGCTCAAATGTAGCCCTGACAGTCTGAGCTACATGATCAGAATTCTTCAGGCTTCTGCAGATGCTAATCTAGGTAAGAAAACAGCACATTTGTAATTATGATTTTGTATTTTTTTTTTAATCTCAGAAATGTGATTTATCATCTACTGTTATTATTAGAACTAATTTGGGAGAAAAATTCCAGATGTATTGTTAGTATTCCAAGGTGGAATTCATAGTAATCATAAATGTGTCTTTCTGCCATGAGCAAAGTAATTAATATTCTAACTGTGGGTGCTTTACTGTTCTCTTCACATGCCAAGCTTTGTTACATATCAGTATTTTTTTCTACTATTTTTCTGTTCTGTTATTTCTTACACAAGTGTGTCCTCTAATAGGGCTTCATAGTTTAGTTTTTGCTGCAAATATGTGGGTATGAGATTTGTGATTTTCTTGTAGTTTTTGTCTTAATTTAGTGTAATTCTAAAATAAGAGCTTTTGAGACCTCACAAGGTCCTATTTTCATAGGATGTGTTCAAGACAAAGCTTTTTCAGAACGAGGCGATTTAGAACTAATTTAATCTATGACAGAAACTCTTCTGCGGGGTTTGCGGGGTTTATGGGGTAAAAAATAAAGGGAAGATAAGGGTCACGGGGCTGGAAGTATTGGGAGTTCCTGACAAGCACTGCAATTAGCACATTGTGTTAATCAAACTGTAACTACTACTGGTTTTAATTTTCTTCAGGCTCTGGCAGTACTAGAGGAGCTCTTGGAGCATTAATGGCATGCCTAAGAACAGCCAGGGCTCACGGACACCTGGACTTCTCAGATATCGTCAGCAATGGTCTTGTATCCACTGAATGTATAAAACAGGGTCTAGTTCATCAGCACAATCAGGTAAAGTGATAACTCTCTTGTGTCTTTAAATAAGTAGAATTACTTCTATCCTAAGTCTTGTGTCAGTGTTGTTTTAAAACAAAGGTATCATCACAGGTGCCTGTAACTCTTTTGTGGTTAACATCTCAATATCTTCCAGGTTTGCATTGATGCTTTAGGTTTACTTTGTGAAACCCATCGTAGCACAGAAATTGTGTCCGTGGAAGAAATGGAACTAATTCAGTTCTTCATGATGTACAACTTGAACAGCCAGTCTCCTTCAGTAAGGCAACAGATAGCTTCTTTACTGAGGAAGGTAATATCAAACGATAAAGAATATCTAATGTGCCTACTGTGTTAGTTATATAGCATTTAAAAAGAAATTCTGCTGGGTATGTTACGAAGTTGCTCGTCTGAAAGAGTAGCAGCTCTAAGACCAAGACTGTGTTTTACGTATTACCCAATGGAATGGTGATAAGTCATCACAGACAAGGGTGGCTTAAAAAAAAAAATTAAGTGCAGTAACTTGATTGTGAATGGTAATGAGTGTTCCTTAACCTGTCAGCATATGCATACTTTACCAAGAGCAAGGCAACGTGCAGCAGGAGTAGGCAAGGAACCTTGTGTTGCCTTTGTCGTGGGCTAAGCGTGTGCTTGTGTAGGCGTACCAGACCTCAGGCAGATTCAGAGTCTCTTGATCAGCCTTAGCAACCTGACTTGGAAGACGAGGTAGAGGAATATTAAGGGAACAGCAAGACATGCAGCTGTGCTGCTGCAGTCTGCAGGGACCCAGTATGTCAACGTTGTGGAAGTTGGCAAGGTCACGTGTAGATCATGGTAGGAGGATATGGTTAAAATGAGGAAACTGTGTATGTGTGAAGAGCTTTTTGGAAGATGTTAATGGCAAAAGAAAGCAGTGTGGAAGGAGAAAATAATTAATTTGAGATGGGGGAAAAATGAGGGAGTAGGTTTGGCATAAAGAGAAGTCCATCTCTTTGCATTCCTGGCTGGTGCAGACTGAGGAATACGAGATGGAAAAATTGTGTTAGAGGGAGTGCAATAAGAAGGGAAATAATACTAGTGGGTAATAAAACAGCTGGGGGAAGCACTCCTGAGGTGAGTCTTAAGAGACACTGAAGCTATAAAAATTATATGTGTTAACTGAGATTTTTTTTTAATAGAGGAACATGTGTTCCACAGAAAATGGGGAGGTGGGAGGAGAAGACTAGGCATGAATTTAAAGAGGAGGATGGAAGAAGGTGTTGGAGGCGCAGAGGGCGCGGAAAAAGGTTGGTCACAAGAGACAGGGAGAGCAGAAAACTTTGGTTTTGGAGTGGAGAGAGAAGGATCTGTTCTGTGTTACAGTGTATGCAAACTTCTTAAAAATTACAAGCAATATAATCTGGAAGAAAAGCTGAAAATCCCCCTTGCCCTTTTTAAACTGTCAGTGATTCTTGTCTTCCCTGTGTTTTGCTTTTCTTTTAAAAGTTATTTTGTAGGATACAGGAAAGTTCCCAGGTGCTTTATAAATTGGAGCAGAATAAAACCAAGCAAGAGTTACTTGGAAACTCGACTAAGAGGAATCCTTTGGAGATCCTGCAGCAATATAAAGTAAGTTAGACTGCTAGAGATACAGATATAAGAGATGGGATAGCATTTTGGAAAAATAGTTCATTGTTTTTGAGAACACCTCTGGGTAGTTAAGGCTGCGTCTACTTTAGGAAATGACACAGGGCACAAGAAAGAAACCTGTAAAGCAAACCAGTGCTGATGACCTTATCCACTCTGCATGCAATTACACAAATTAATGTTTACTAAAAGCCCTACTGTCTCATGAACTGAGTGCCCATTAGTATTTGGAGTATTCAAGGTTAATTTTGTGCAAAAACAAGAGAGGTTGTTACCTGCTCCACGATGTGAACTGAAACAGCAGTAAGTGGGGGGTGACTTGGGCACGTACTCCCAATCCAAATGAAAATTTTCAGGTGAATGCCCTGTCAGCTGCTGGTGGTTTAGTAGCAAGTTTTAAATAATGTGTGTTGCTTGGGCATAAAATAGAGGTCCACTGAGCTTTAGCCTTTTTCTAGCTATCCAGAATGATCAGTGAGAGAATAAACGGCAGCTTCAGCATCAAAGACATTCATATAAAGACTCCTTCTGTATTTGCCCATTTTTCGTATTTGAAGGCTCACATAATCAGTTTCTTTGTGCTAAAGCATTTCTTGTTTTGAGTTCTGCTTTTCTTCAACTAATTTTCAAAGTTTTGATACAATGGTCATCTTTTTTCGTGGGAATGGGGAATGTTTTTTTCTAAAAACAAAAACCAAACCAAATGTTTGTGCAGCCTTCGCTTTGTCCAGCAAACAAGAAATTTGTCAGTACTACAAAGGTAGGCTTCCCATTCTTCTAAAATTACCTGTAAGGTGAATAATTTTGGGGGTAAGATGTAAAGCAGAATGTCCTGAATGCAGTTACTTAGACTTTTGTTTGTAGGACAGCGAGTAAACTTAAAATTTTTATTGTAATTTTCAGGATTTCATGTCATCTGTATGTGACAGACTTTTTGAGGTGCTGTTTCCTGGTTCATCCCACCCAACCAGATTTTCTGCACTAACTATTTTAGGATCGGTAGCAGAAGTGTTTTCTGTTCCAAAAGGTGAGAAGTCTAATTTGCAGCCTGTAAGAATGGGAGATATTGAAGATGATTCTTTTATGCCAGCTAATCAATGTCTGTCAAAGTAAAACAAACAAACAAAAATGTAATTCTTAGTCCTTAATTTCTATGGCATTTCCTGTTGTGACTTCCATTTTACCCGAAAGAAGGATAGTAAGTTTTATTAAAAAATGGAATATTGAAGTAAGTGCAAATATTTATGGCCTGTTGAATATCTTCCATAAATTGGGGTTTTCTTGCATAGCCTGTGCTTAGCAAGGCTTTTCAATGAATTTTTGTTATTATGAAGAAAGATTTGGACAAGATTCAATATATTTAATAACTTTATTCCCTTTCCCTGTTACAGCAACTTGATAATATGTAATATAAAACACTGAGACCATAAGAGCTCTTGATTGAAAAGGCTTGCATATTCTTATAATTATTATAGTAAATAAGGAACAGTTTAATTTGACGCTTCATGATGTTGTGCTGCTTTTATTTTAAATTTTCTTCACAATGTTATGACAACTCCAGTTCAAGAAGAGTTAGTTAGAACCTTGAAGTATTGATGATCTTGCTAAATCAGTCTTAATTTGCAACTTTTTCTCTGAAAGAAATTAGACATATGAGATAAAAGTTGATTTTGAGAGGGAAGAAGAAATGTCTTCTTGGTAGAGCTAATAAATAATAAATGCATTAATTTTATTAATATGATTTGTCGCATGTTGTTGCTACCTTTTTTTAATAGAAAGTTTTCTTGAGAGTTGTTTATAATAGCACCTTTAGGATTTCAGAAGCCTGACGTTACAGATAAAAAGGAGATTTAGTTGCTGTTGTGTTCTGTGCTGGAAAGTTGTTTACATCTTAAAATACCTAGTTTCTTTACAGCATTAGGTTACTCACCAGAAGTCATGACATCTAAATTAAAGCAAAAAATTGTAATGGTTTCCATTTTAGGAGATTATTCCTATCACAAAAAAAAGCCCAAAAACTAAACCTTGAAACATACCTGTTTTGAGAGGAATTCTTTTCTAGTATTACATACTTCCAGGAAAATAATTTTTAGCAAAGCTAAAATCAAAGTTATTTTCAATGATTAATTTAATGTGAATAAATGGGATTCTGGTTTTGGCAAGAAGTTACTTTCTGTATGACTGAAAGTAATTATTTTGATATGGTAACCTTGTTTTTCAACAGTAAACATGGCATTTTAAGACCTATTAAGAGGAATAAGTAATACTTAAATAATGCTTTAGCTAAAATTTTATTTTAATGTTTCTTTTTGTATAGCTAAGCAAAATGTGAATACAGTGCTTATTCTGGAAAGAATTACAGCAAAACTATGTAAGACACTGATTTCTTTGAACAGGTCAGGCACAAGTTTTTCAGTTGGATCGGGAGATTGATTCTGCTCGTGTCCAAACTTTGATCCAGTGTTTTGCCAGTACTTTTGAAGAAGTAAAAGTTCTGGCATTTGGGCTTTTGATGAAACTACGTGATGTTGCATTTAGTTTACAGGTATGTAATAAAAAATACTTTAAAGGGGGAAATTTTGTGAAAGATGAACAGTCTGTGTTATACCAGGTACTTGGGTTAGGTACAAAGCATAATTCCTGAAAACTGGAAGTCGATCCAAGTTGTGTGCAGTTGTGTTCACCACTAGGATCTCCTATATATTTTTACACGGCTTCTGCCCATACTGAAGGAGGCTCGTTTCATTAACGGATGAAGAAGTTTGGGAAGTTCATTGGGGATGACTTTGAGCTACCAGAGACATAGTTAATGCAAGCTCCTTGCTTAGCCCTGACCTTCCTTTATAAGTGATTGAGGCATTTTGACTTGGTTACTCTTGCATTTTAAGAAATTCAGCTCTGTGTTTCTTTTCTTTACTGATTGGTCTCATATTTCATTATCTGATTGTTTTCTTTGATTTCTCCTGAGTTTTACCCTTTGACTCTATACTGATTTTTCTGTTTATTACTTCATGAGAAGTTACTTTTAAATTCATAAGTACTGGTGAGCAAATACTGCTTCCTGATAGATTATGCTTCCCTGTTTGCCCACTGGCCAATAAAACATAGTATTTTTGAAAAGAAAAAAAAAAAAACATGTAAAGACCCAAACCATCCTCCAGTGTGTTTGAATACTACTTTATAAACAACTGTCCCTATCTTCAGTGTGTGTGTAATTGTATCTTGTCTAAATACATACACATTCATGCTTTGCGAGTAGTGATCAGTGTATAAAGTAAATGTTTCTTAAGAAATATGTGCCAGCAAACTGACTGAAAAGTAGGTTCTTAGATTCCAGGGTGTTAAGTAGCATAATTAAATCAATATGAAAGCTCAATACAATGAGCAATATTGGTTTGGTTTTTTTTTTCAGGATTCTGAAAATCTAGACCTCTTATTTCAGGCAGCAATGGATCTTAGCACAAGTACCAAGCCGTACGATTGTGTCACTGCTTCATATTTGTTGAACTTTTTAGTACATCATAAAGGACTACAGCATATTTGTTTAGGAAAATGGGTTGAGCATTACCCCCAGGTGGATGAAAACACATCAGTAAGTACAGTGGAGAAGAACACCTTAGCAGGTAAGCTTTTGGGGAAATGAATCCTATGATTTCCATATTTGTTGAAACCTTACTGGTTTTCCTTAAGGCTTTTGGCAGGCATAATGAGTAAGAGATACTTCTAATAGGATTTTAATTATCTTTTGTTTTGCTGTTAAGAAGCCGAGTGCCTTAACTTGTTCTTAATCTAGTCTTGTTCATGTTGAGGCTACTGAATATTCTTAGAAGTTGGCTTTTGTTAATGTTAATCAGAGGGACAGTGACATTGAGATGCTAGTAGCTAGCCTGATGAAGCTGTGAACATGAAGTGCAGAAAGGAACCTCTGCTTCCTCTTAAGAGCTGGGTCATCCAGAGCAAAGGCAGCCGTAGTTGGTCTGTGTTCTGTTCCAGTACTTGGTATTTGCAGTGCTGCCCCTTGGAGCTCTATTCACTTGGAACCTTTTTCTGAGTGGTTTACAGTCCCAGAGTCACAGAATCACAGAATGGTAGGGGTTACAAGGGACCTCTGGAGATCATCTAGTCCAGCATGCCTGCCAAAGCAGGTTGACCTAGAGCAAATTGCACAGGAGTGTGTCCAGGTGGGTTTTGAAAGTCTCCAGAGAAGGCAACTCCACAGCCTCTCTAGACAGCCTGTTCCAGTGCTTTGTCACCCTCAAAGAAGTTTCTCCTTATGTTTAGATGGTACTTCCTGTGCTCTAGTTTGTCTCGGTTGCCCCTTGTCCTATTACTGGGCACCACTGAAAAGAGACAGGCCCCATCCTTTTGACATGCACCCTTTAGATATTGATAAGCGTTGACAAGATCCCCCCTCAGTCTTCTCCAGGCCGCACATACGTTTCTGCAGTAATTAGGCTTTGTTCGCTCATGGAATTTTTTTTTATTTTATTTTTTTCACTTTAGTGTCTCAGGATGAAAGCTGAGAGGCTCTAGACCAGGCAGATTTGGCAAATTTGTTAAACAGACTTCCTCCACCTTTTGTAATTTGCAATAAAACTAAAATCTTTAAATTATTTAATAAAGTAATTTGGATGTAATTTGTAGTAACCTCACTATTGTATACTTTCTTGGTGCCATTATTGGCTTCTCTACTGATGCCTATTAATACTTTCTTTGTATGCAGTGAAATCATGATTTTGAGACAGGGTTGTGCTTGCCTTAACTGAAGCAAATGCAGGAGTAACCTCATATCTTGTTGTTAAAGAGTACCTCCTGTTGTTAGTTATCTGTAGTTCATTATTTGGGTCTGTAATTCATTCTGATTCTGACATCGAGGGTATAAATTAAATTAAATAGGCACATGTATCCTTGAAAATTAGGCAGGTTCTTCAGTGGCTGATGTAAGATTCAAATACTTAACCCTTTAATATTGATCTTTAATATTCTGCTGAACTGTTTGTTGTATTAACCTGTCTCTAAGGGTGAAGCCTTGCTTTGAGTTCGTGGTTGGTTAACTTCTTTTGACTTCATCATAAGCTGTGGGATTGTCCCTGAGTACAGGATCTGGGCTCTGTTGTTCACAGCTGCTGCTTGATTCTAGTAGACTAAATTGACTATAACAAATATTGCTGGAGTTTAGGTGGCTGAAAGTCAACAATAACTTGTATTTAAATGATAAAAAAATGAAAAATGTAAACAAGGGGATTGCTGTGCATTTCCCATTTAGGTGTGTAAACAAGGTTTATTCCTATTTCTTTAAAGCAGATTTGTTTCTTAGAAAACACAATATATGTATGTATAATGCAAATCTGTACTTTTTAACATCTTAGTTATCAAGCTTTTGTTGGTGAATGTTGAAGAAGAAATATTTCAAGCTAGGAAGTCCTTGCTTCAAGCAGCAGCATCATTCCCAATGTATGGGAGAGTGCATTGTATAACTGGGGCTTTGCAGCAATTACCTTTAAAGTAAGTAAAACATACTACTAAATAGTAAATCGTTAGTCCATATTTAAGCACAGTGGAAGAGCTGCTCAGGAGAACATAGAACCATACAGTGTTATTTGTCATCAAGTCCACTATGTGTGGCTTTTAGAACTCTCAGTGGCTGCCGCAGTGTTTAGCCAGCTGTTGGATACTTCCTTTGGATGCGTTAAAACTGTCCTACAACTTTTCAAACTGTACTCTATAGTTTTCATAAATACTGTTGCAGAAGTGTTTGTAATTTCAAGTCTTTCTTTTCAATCTAAAATTGTTTTTAATCCATGTTGTGTTGTTTTGGGTTGCTTTTTTTGTGTGTGTGTGTGTGATTTTGGTTGGGTTTTGTTTTTCTTTTGAAGTAACTTGACATTGGTAGCTGAATGGAAGGAAATGGTGCCCAGGCTCATTCTGATGTCATACAAACTCTCTGCTGTGGTATCACCAGTAGTACAGAGCTCGTCACCAGAGGGTCTTATTCCAATGGATAGTGATTCAGGTAAACAAACAACCCCCCAAAATAATTCTATTAAAAGCGGAAGCTCCCAAAGTTCTGTTAGTCTTAACAGCAATTGAGAACTAGAGCTAGCACCCGTCCCTTCCCATTTCTCGTTTTATGTCATAATCTTAAGCCATTCTTTCAACTTCTGAGAGAGCTGGTCTTGACTTCTGCGCTAAACAAAACCCCACATTTTGAAGATTGTGTTGTTGCATCTGTTTTAAAACAGATAACTGTAAGGTCTGCTTTTCTTTTGTGCCTAATCCTTGTAATCAACCTTTTTTTAAAAAAAAAATTTTTTTTTTTTAGTGCGAATAGCTTTATTTTGTACTTGTACACTGTAAATTAATTATATTTGTAAAAAGAATTCTAAGTAAAAAACAAAACTAATACTCTTCTTTTTAATGTATAGAAAGTGCAGGTCGTCTGCAGATGATTCTGCATGAGATACAACCACAGGACACGAATGATTATTTCGTGCAAGCAAAAATCTTGAAAGAACATTGCAAAGCAGAGTCTGAAAAGCTGGTTGACCACAGGCCAACGGAAAATATTTGCACAGAAGTGAGAGGTAAATCCAACGCTGTATTAGTAATTAAATCAAGATATTCTTTACAGAGCAGGCATTTTACGTGGGTGATAAAAATTGGAAGTTACTTGCTCAGTGTAGTGTTTCAGTTCTTCAATAAATCTGTCAGAAGCTAGTTATTCATGGGCATGGGTTTAAAGACTAATGCAATGTGTTTCTGGAAGATTGTGGTTAATGTCTCTTGGAGCACAAGCGAAAATGAGTTGTTTTGATACTGGCCTAGACTCTATTGCCTTAACTGCAGTGGCCAGGTAATCTTTAACACCTTTTCTGTCAAGCAACGCTTTTACTGCATTTCTTCTTAAAAGGTGTTAGTGTGATTTCCCTCTCCAGGACTGGTGTAGTGGGGAATATCTTCATGCATTAAAGTTTGTGGCATGAAATTACACAAGCAGAAGCTTGCGAAGGGTCTGGAGCATATGTCTTATGAGGAGCAGCTGAGAGGACTAAGGTTGTTTAGCCTGGAGAAAAGGAGGCTGAGGGGAGACCTTACCACTCTGTAGAACTACCTGAAAGGAGGCTGAAGAGAGGTCGGTGTTGGTCTGTCCAACCAAGTAACAAGTAATAAGGACAAGAGGAAGCAGCCACAAGTTGTGCCAGAGGAGGTTTAGATTGGATATTAGGAAGAATTTCTTTACTGAAAGGGTTATCAGGCATTGGAATGGGTTGCCCAGGGCAGTGGTGGAGTCCCTGTGCCTGAAGGTATTTAAAAGACTTATAGTGCTTAGGGATATGGTTTAGTCAAGGACTTGCCAGTGTTAGGTTAATGATTGGACTGGTGATCTTAAAGGCCTCTTCCAATCTAGGCAGTTCTGTGACTTGAAAGATTACAGTGGTAAAATGTTAGACAGTGTTTGTCTACTTTAATGAATAGCAGGTATGAAATTAAGCTTTAGAGCAATAAAGAAATTGTAAACTTCTGGCAGATACTAAATATGCCAAAGAAATTTATCTAATATCTGTGCATTTTTAAAATTTAACAGGTTATGCAAGCTTTTAAAGTTTTAAATACTTGAACTTTCTTTCCTCACATCTTTCCTATGTTTAAAATGGTTTTGGTTGGGCCTTATGTTTTGTTTCCTGAAAAGATGTCTGTAAATCTGAAGTGGCTCAGTGACCACCAGATGGGGATGTCGTGTTAGAAACGTCATGCCTTTGCCAGGCTCTTCCTAGCAGAGCACCTGGGTTAAAAACCAAATTACATACGCTGCGTGATGGATTGATGATTGACGTGGGGTTTGTTGGAGCCTGCCTCCAAAATTGTAGGTGTTTGTATAGTTCAGTGTGCAGGTGAATACCAATTGTGACCAAAAAGACATGTACTCTTTAAACTAGCACTTTCCTGGTAAAATGGTATACTGCTGCCTTTCCTGAGTGAAGTACTGTGAGTGTTCAGGAGTGGAAGCAATTATAAGTCAGCAAAACTGAATTATCTTTTGGGTTAGCCAATTTAGTAATATTTTTCATTGTTAATTGTGTTTGGTAAGAAGATCAGGCTAAGGGAAATTTAAATTACAAGTCTACACCCAAGACCATTGAAGTACACTGTTACACTTGTCGATTTTTATTTTTAAGGTAAAGAGAGGCAAACATGTGATGTCACAGCTCAAATGGTTCTTGTGTGTTGCTGGAGAAGCATGAAGGAAGTGTCCCTGCTCTTAGGGACACTGTGTAAACTTGTACCTTCACAGGCTACATCTGAAGCTTCAGATGGGCTGATTACTGTAGAACAGGTAGGGAAGTAATTTTTATTATAAAACCTTCGCTTTCTTTTGGGGTGGTTGTTGGGGGAAAGGCAGTTTTCAGAAAACTTGTTATTTTCTTAAATCTGCATTCTGTATGGGGAAAAACATTTGTATTGCCATGTTCTCATGGTTTTCTTGTTTTATTATACTTGGTTAACAGTCTCCTTCTCAATAAAGTGGTATTCAGAAGGCACAACTATAGTAGTAACAGATAAGTGACAAGTTATTACACATAGCTAAGAAACTCAAGGAATATTCTTTCTAACTGTATTGTGTTATTTATAAGAGGAATGCCTGACTCCCACACCTGCCCTGGTATTAATACAGTTGCTAAAAGTCCTCTAAACTGACTTCATATTCAAAGTGTCTTTTTATTATCTGGTAGCATCTCTTTGTTGGGATTTCACTTAAAGCTCTTCATTAATTGAACTTCATAATCAATAACTGTGAAAGTCAAACATGCTGACTAGTTCTAGCCTTGTCCTCTGTAGGAGACTGAATGATGAATAATTTGTATGTAACATGACTCTCTTTTTCCTCCAATTTTTTTGATTTAAGAGATCAGAAATGTTAATATGCCATCTGGGCCTCTTGTAGAATGTTGAGTGCGGTGTTTACAAGAAATTAGATTACCACAGGCATTTATTTGGGAAATATTTTGTGTTTATTAAATTTCTGTTTTTAATTGATGACCTTTTCATTTCCATATGGTTTCAACAAACCCAGTCTCTACATGGAAGATTGAAATATGCAAGACATAGTATTTTTTAACCTCTTTTCCTTTCCAACAGAAAATACATACTTATTTTTTCCTTAGGTGTTAGAAGTTTCCATCAAAATAAATAGTATAATGTGCTGCAGATCTTATTTCTTATGTTACCTAATGTTATAATGCCATGGAAATGATGTTAGTATCTTTATTCTTGCATTGTCTGTAGCTTTTGCGTTTTCATCTGGTTAACAGCTGTGCTTGTGTTGTTGCAGAGGTCTGCAGGGTAGATGAGAAAACAGATAAGCTTTTCCACCATTATGTTCCTTCATCTGCACTAAGTCAAAAAGGAATTGGTATTAGAGAATGAGTCAGCTCTAACTGTAGTGTCTCTGTCTTTATTTAGAAAGCAGATATTAGTAATTGCCCTTTCAGAAATGCTGTGTTATTAAGTAGCATATCTTCTTTTCCTATAAATGCCTCATTAGATTCTTTATACTTCTGATATCTTCCTGTAAAACAGAATGTCTGCATTCTAGGAAGAATGCTAATTGATGAGAAGTTGGTTTGAAATCCTGATTTTCCTCAGGCTTGTAAGGAAATACCCAAGGAAATTGGCTGACTGTATACCAAATATTATAGGAAAAAGCATGGACATTTTCTCTGCAGTTTTTGCAACTGACATTATCCTGCTGTACAAAAAAAAAGGGGGATGGATTTGATAACAAAAGACTAGAAATGCCAATACCGGAACTGCTGTGGCTCCAAGCTTTTCAGTGTTGACAAATTAGAGAATTGGATTGTGGTATCTTAGACATGTAGAGCTTTCTCTTAAAGTTGTCCATTCTTTTTCTTTTACGTATTAAATTAGATGTAAGAATACAGAGGGGGAAAATTCAAAAGGAACCTTGATTGTATTGCCTTGAGTCGGGACTTAGTAGTTGAGAAAAAAATCTGGTAGCACCGTTTGGCCATTCTGTGCCATCCTGTTGCAAAGCCTTCCTCATCTTGTACCTTGCTTCGTGTCTCTGTCAGTAACTGTTAAATTGTACCACAGGGGATCAGTATTAATGTTGCAATTTATGCACAGGAAAGGTCCTGGTAAGGGTTGAATTTGTGCGTAGTCTTCTGATGGATTTTGCCTCCTTGTTTACTTGAGCATGCAAATGAAAAGACAATGTCTCGGTGCTGGTCCACAAAGAAATGGCACGACAGAACTGTGTTTCTTGGCAGGCAGTGGTGTCAGCCAGCTACTCGTGGCATTAATTCGTGACTCCTCTTTGTAGCTGCTAATGCTGTCTGTTGTGGTATGTACCTATGTAGAAGAAGTTGGCAGAGAGGCAGCTCTTATTTGATACTTCTTTTTGTTGTTGTTACTAGGAAGTTGGGACAATATCAGATTTACACTTTCCTTGTCTTTTGGGTAAGAGACTGGGTTTACGTGGCATTTGAATGTCCCCGCACACACTGAGTATAACATCTTCAGCGCCTTGGTGTGGAGATGCGTGTATAGAGGAGTCTCTAAATACTGTATGTGAACTGGCAGTCTTCAAAGCCAAAGCCATTTTGTGGTGGCTGCTTTGCCTTTAAAAATCAACATAGGAAGTGCATAGTGTATCTGGAGGAATTTCTCTGTTCCAATACATACTCTACCTTCATTCTCTGTTTGACCGTTGAAGTCCAGAGATTGCAGGCTGAAAGCTTTGCCTTTTAAAACATGCAAGGTCATGTCCTAGTAACCGCCACATAATCAACAGAATGATGCCTAATGAAGACTACGTGTGGATTTTGTCATATGACTTGCAAATCATGAGGCAATGCACCAAGCCTGGAGAAACTTTTAGCTCTTCATCGAACTCCTGTTTGTCTCACTTGTGAAGTTTTAAGACGATTTTGGGAGATAAGCTTGCCAGAACTGTGTCCCAGAGTCAAAAGAAACAGGCAGCGGAAGTAAGGACTTACTGTCCCAGTACCAGAGGTTCTGCTTGCAGGAGCAGGAGAGAGCTGATCTGAGCCCTTGTGGTGTAACATTGAAGTACACGGAAGACTGAAATACTAATGACCCTCAGTACTTGTTACTTATTGGTGCTACCAGCTCAAAAGTGTGGCTCCCATTGCTGCTTTGCACTTTGTTCTATTCAAGGAAGAGTTTAAAACAAACAAGAACCTGAAACCCACCAAAAACCCAACCTCTCCCCAGTTCTTAATGTCATCTCCTCTGGTCTTCAGTATGATTGTTAATAGTTCATGGGCTACTAGTTGTTTCTAACTGTGAGATGCTTTTGCAGCCCTCTGTAAGGCTTTAAAGCCATCATCTCCTAATGGTTTGGAAAAAAACCTGACAACTGACTAGAATGTAGGGCCCTACTTTAGTGGCATCTTATTGGCAGGAAAATAAGATATGGAGTCACAGATGTACAAACCATTTCTCAGAGCACTTCTGGACCCTCTTGTACAGAATTTTTATCTTGAATACTGAGGTTCTTGGTCTCAGCACTAAGCACAGCCCTGTAAATGGTTGATTGTTGTATTAGGAAGTACCTGTTGTACTCTGGGTTTTTGACCAAGATAATAAAACGTATTAAAAATATTATATTTCAAAATAATGTCAAATGTATTTACTCCCTATTCCATATTTGAATATATTAAATTGAACCAGGGTGTTATTCCCTGTGTAAGCAAAGTTGGTAAGGTCACCTTTTTTACAGTTGCTGTGGATCTTCTTGATGTTGTAAAAAATGTCAATTTATTGACTTATTCTTCATCCTGACTGGTTTTATGACATAGGGAAGCAGGACGCATGATACTGTTAGATAAGAATCCCCGCTTACGCACTTGCCTCAGACTCAGGCCTGTGTCCTTTGGGAGAGCTGAATTATGACCATGCTGCTTCTTCAAACACTAGCCTATGAGTGGAATATATCAGAGTTCAATTTGAAATAAGCTTCAGTCAATGTGGCTGTTGCAAAAAGCTCAGAAAAATTATTCTAAAAACATAAGGGCGATGGTGGAACAGGACAGTAATTTGATTTGCATGTGTTTGGTTTTCTTGGTTTGGTTTTGTTTACACACCTGGAGAGCTGGTCTGTCTGTGGGTCAGTTCCTTCTAAAAAAAGGGCACTTACTCCTGCTTTTGGAGCTGAAACCCTGTAGGTACACAAACTAGCTTAAAATCCACTCAGAAATAACTAGTTCAGCTCAAATATCTACAGTTATTGTTTATGTCATATTAGGTGGGTTTTAGCTGCAAGAAATACTAAGTAGACTTCGTCTTCATTTTTTTTCAATTATTGCAACAATCTCATTGCTTGGCTAATATGAATTACTTAACAGTGGGGTGGAAAACCGTGTAGCTAGAGGTGATATTCTCTGACATCTTAGTTACTTGTCAGACAATTAAAGTATGTTGTTTCATAAATAACAGAATAATCAGAATTTTATAAAAAACTTGACATGATTTTGTATTTAGTGTTATAAAAAAGCTTTGAGGAGACTTTTGCTAAAGAATTCCTAGGAAATATTCCTGAAGAAAATTTTGCAAAATAGAATTAAGTATGTGTTATGTGTTTTAAACAAAATATATTGGAAGTTTGATTTAAACCTTGAAAGCAGATGAGAATTAGACAAAAAATAAAGTAGCATACCTTTCTGTAGAACAAGACTGTATGGAATTGTAAGCTTCCAAACAGCTTTAAATACTTGGTATCCTGGGAGAGCTCTAGAAAGTAACTGTCAGTGAAAGTTTAGTTACAGCGTTGAGCTTTCTGAGGCTTAAAAGTGGGTCTCATACAACATCTTTTTTTTTATTTTAAAATTGTTTCTCGCAGTCAAAGACAATTATGCAGAATCCTAGAACCTTAAAATAAGCTAAGGTAGATTTGTTTCCCTTTGGCACAATTTTTGAAGTTTGAATTTCTTGTGTTTCTCAGATATTTTTGTAGCTGTTTGTTTCTGATGTTATCATTTAGTAGATATTTTCTTTGGGATTTAGGTAACAGTGAAGGCAAACAAGAAAGATTCTAAGTTTGTTTCCTCTTAAAATCAGAGTTGTCTCTTGGAAAAATAGCTAATTTTATGTCCTTTATTTTTTTGGCCTTTTCTTAAGGAAATAGCAGTGTCCCTTTTACCTGAAAAATTGAGTATAATATATGTTATCCTTAAAGAAAGTGATGTTTTGTTTTTATTTTTTATGGTAGGACTTCTAGTTGCTTTTTGCTTTTGCCAGCAGCCTTTCCAACCAGGGAAAGGCTTTTAATTGCAGATGTGTCTTGCATATAGAAATGATTTGTCTATATATAATTTCAAATAGCCTTCTTCTTTTCTTTTTTAGGTTAAAAATATTGGAGACTACTTTAAACATCATCTGCTGCAATCAAGGCACAGGGGTGCATTTGAATTGGCATACGCTGGCTTCGTGCAACTTACAGAAATGCTTTCCAGGTAGAAGATGGGCAATGTACTATGTTTTTAATACTATAGTTTTACCAGACTGTGACATCAGTCCTGAAACTGACTGTGCAAGCAGATCCTTGATTTCATCTGGATTTTATTCAAGTTTGGTGTAGGCATGATTATGATATTATTTACATGACATCTGTGACTTGGACTGAGATACTTATGGTTAAAGATGGTGCTTAGGCATTGAAAGATGATACAGGCATTTAGTGCTTGCTGCATTTTCTCCATTTTTGTCTCCAAAAGCTCTTGAGAAAAGTAGGAGTGTAGAATTCTTCCCTCACCCCCCTTTCCCCAGCCCTTCATGAAATGAATGCCAGACTTTTTGTTTTAGCCAGGATGTTTTCCTGGAAATTTTTATTACTTGTCCCTGAGTTGTGTATTCTGACATTTGGAAGACTACCTGGCAGTGCATCGCAAGATGTGATATGCAATCTTTTAAATATTTTTTTCTTTCCCCTTGTAACTCTATTTCCTAGAAGAACTAAAAGAACAGAATTGTCCTGAAGTCTGGGCAAGAGTGTTGGAATTTCCATTACATGCTTAGCTATCTATTTCAAGTGTTGGTAATGTTTCTTTGTGATATACAGTGATTATATCATATACAGTTTCCAATAAGACAAATGAAAATCTCTATTGGCTTTGTGGGTTTTGGTGTGTATTTGTAATGTAGTTTTTGGAAAGACCAGTCCAGTTTTCCATTTGAAGTACATGTATTTTCACGCTAATCCCAGGTTAAGTAACCATTGTTTCCCTTTTGCCCCAAATGGGCCAGTTTGAGGCACTGATCTGTTTCTTGTTTATTTTGAGGGGGTGTGGAGGAAGGAAGTGGAGACAGTTTTGTTTGGTTTGTTGTTTGTTTGGTTTTTTTTACAGTAAAAACAAATCTGGTGATGGAAACCGTATTGGTGTTTGTAGTACAGACCAGCTGTCTGTGTGTCCCCTCAGACAGTTTTCACAACAGAACGGAGGGGCTGGTCTCTGGAATGGGATGTCGGTGGGATAGCTGACACATTATGGCCTTCACTGTGTGCCAGTCCGATGTTAAACTATAAGCCAGGGTTCTGTTGGTGACATATCTGTAGGAGGTACTTTATTTCCTTTTATGTGCTTGAAATCTGAGGCATTTTTAAATTGGCCTGAGTAGTTTGTTGAAAGCTCACACAACCTTACTTTACACTTCATTATTTACTTAAAAAGCAAAAATAGAAACCGATGTGTGATACTGTTCTTGCTTATCTTTTTCCTTGTCTGTATACACTACGTACATATGTGTAAATGTTGTGTTTTTCCATACTATGAAAACTTGGTTCAGGAAGTTTTAAGGGGATGTATCAGATGATCTCCTGGTGGCAACCTTGGTGCTGGCTTCTTTGAACTTCCCTTCTGGGCTAGATTTTCTCTATTTTCAATGCTATGAGTATTGAAAGAGCAGTTTCTACAGTGAGTGAGAAAAAGCTTGTCAAGATGAGTGACTGGAAGCATATTATCATGGACAACAGTTGAGGTGGTCCAGCTTGCCTGGGCGACTTCCTAGAGAAGTGGTTATATTGTTACATCAATTAGTGAATCTAATTCGAATGGGCTACAGAGCAGACATTTTATACTTCTGATTTTTCCAAGTCAAGTACAAAACCTTGTTCTGCTGCATACTTCTAGCTGATGTTTTTAGATAGTTTAGTGCACTGTGCACCATTCCTTTCAGTCTCCTGAATTGGGTGCTGCACTTGCAATAGTGGGGGGGAGGTTAATTAAACAAAACAAAAAAAAAGCAATCCTCACACCAACAGCAAAATCCTTTTATCTTTTCAATGCTTCTCTAGCACTGACCTCTGATGTCATAACTTAAGACGTTTTGTATCATTATCTACATTTTAGTTTCTTGTGTGGAACTTGCTTATTTCCAAAGGCAGAAATAAGTTCAGATAACAAAATATTAACAAGTTAAGGCACTGGTCTTCTGACACATATAGTGAGAAATGAAAACATACTTTGCCAATAGCTAATGTCAAGCAACATTTCTTTGAATGTTCATTAGATTAATACAGTAATGCAAATAAAGTTAGCTGTTAACAGTATAGAATGCATAGAAACAGTTGCTGAATATAGAAGGATGTTATCGCTAGGTACATTGGATATGAATATGAACATATATTGATATAAAAAAAATTCCATGGCTAAGTTGTACAATCTACTTTAGTCTCAAAGGATTTATTCCTGCTACCGTATTTAAGGGAGACTGGCAGTCAAAATAATACTGTTTAAAAGAAAAAAAAAGAAAAAAGGACCTTTTACTACCACCAGCCTTATTGAGGGGAGAAAGGAGGTAATCCAAACAGGTGCAGCCCCACTAGTCTGATCTCAGTCAATAGGTAGGATTGCCTAGAACAAACTTTGTAGATAAGGCAAACTAAAAAGCAGGAAATACTAGAAAACATGTAAAATACGCTGTCAGTTTATAGAGGACTCTCTGTGTGGCAGATTAGCAGTTTTTCTTTGATTTTCAGTTTTAAAATTTCTTTTAAAAGCTGAGCAAATAGGGTAGAGCAGATCTACCCAGAGTTAAGAGAAGTTCCTGATGTGTTTGTTCCCTCTGCCTTTGTCTGCCATTGTATTTAGTGGAGCACAATCCATTTAAGAGCAGCTTTATATTATGTTGTAAAATGAAGAGCCAAGCTTCTCTGGAATTTATTAAAATATTAAGCAGTATGTATGTATGTATCATCCAAAAAAAAAAGTGCTTGTATTTAAGTAATTTTCCTCTTCTGATTTAACAGTTCTCCAAAACCTGTTTTTTGATGACGCATAACGCTTGGGGTTTTTAAAGTTAAGAGTGTTTCAAGCACAGCAGGTATTCCTTCAGGAACAGACAGTTTACAAGAACCAAAGAGCAGCTCTGTGGAAATACACTTGTTTCAATAACAGAAGATATTTGCCAGGAAATACAGGTCTTGAGGCTAATATTTGTATTTAAAATGGAGAAAGGAGACTGATACCAGAGTAGCCAGTGACTCTGGTTTGATACTCCTGGGATATAAGGAGTATCTTGAGACTTTTCTCCAAAATGGGTGAGTTAAGTCTTTTGGTGAATCCAGTCACCCTGCAGGTCTGTTGAGTGTCGAAGTTTTTCCATTGACCCTGCTGCAACTGAGGGGCTCCATTCTGCAGGTAAATCCAAACTGGCTTACCGCTCTCCATAGGTGCCAGGCTCACAGACAGTCTTGAAGCATATGTGCCAGCATCTATATTAATTTACTGCTGCGCCCGCAAATATTGGAGGAGAAGACCTTTGTCTGGGGTAGCTTAGAATAACGTACAGCTTAAACATGATAACTTGTTGAACAGAATTAAACTCCAGACCTACAGAAGCATCCTTGACACTTCATTCTTTCTCTAAGATCCAGTGAAAAATCTGTCACTGAGACTCTGCCAAATCCCTTTCCCATACTTTTATGAAAGACTCCAGTTGAACACGGTCCTCCACTTTTATAGCCAAACATGTTCTTAAAACTATAGGCTGGAATATTTACCATCTGAGCCTGCTTTTAGCTATGGAACCCTTAAATGCCAGTCTTGATAAGAACCAAGAGTCTAGACGGAGCAACGGTATTCAGACCTGTCTGAGTTAGTGGTGAAAGAAAAATCTTTCCTCTATAGTGTTTTCTTAATGAATGTGGTGAAATTTGAACTCTCTCTTGACATTTGGATGTAAATTGTGGAGTCTGCTCTAAGTGTGCAAGTTACCATTCTTCCTTTTCCCTGTTTGTATTCCTTCTGGGGGTGTAATGCGCCCTTTGTCATGCCTACTTAATATTGTCCACAGCTGCACCTTCAGTTACAAAACAAGCAATGTTCGTGTCAATGAAATAACCAGTGGGGTTTTAAAAAATATTTTCTTGTCACAGGCCCTGAGAAATTACAAATGTTCCTTTGGTCTAATAACGTGGTGGTTAGGAAAAGTACCTGGAGGCCTCTGGGCATCTGTTTTAAACTTGAATCTCTTGAAATCCTTATAAATAGCCAAACAATTTCTCTGTTCCAAATGGTGTTTTGCCTGTTTTGCTTTTATTTTATTTAGTGAAGATTTTCTGAGAGATCAAGTAGAATATAAAGATTTTGGAAGTCTCAAAATTGTGGTATTGAATAGCTATGGCTGTAGCCCTTTTCTTCACTAAAGTGGCCAAATATAAGGGGAAGGCTTGGGGAAGGTTATGTCATGCAGCACCATGTGTTTATTTAGGAATAATGTATTTGGAACATTTTTAAATGGTCAAATTGGAGCTTAAATTAAACTCTATGAACACAATTTTTTATATATGCAACAAGTTAAGACCATATCATATAGTTTTCTGGAAAAATATAATGATAAAGAAAACCTCTGCGTTGATACTACAAATGTTTAATCCAGTATCAGTGGGAATTATACATCTGGACTTGGTCAGTGTCTGATCTTCTGTAATATTTCTGTTGGGAAACTGGGAGTAGACCCTCCTAGTCCTTCGCAGTATCTCTGCTACTGATTCATTTTGTTGCTCTGAAGTGAATGTATGTCTTTGCCTTCCCAGGCCCCTATGGTCTGCTAGCAAGACTTCTTGCAAAATTTAAAAAATCATTGATGGATGTTCTAGTGAAATGTACTGGAATTGTCACTAGCTATTCAGCAAAAGCATAATCACTGATATCGGGGGAAAAACTGTTCTTATGTACTGTGATGCTTGCAGGATTAGGAAGTACACTATACAGTGAAGTACGAGATACAGTGCTAAGGCACTACTCGAAGACATTTAAGCTCTCTTCGTATTTTCCTCCCTCATCTATTTTCTGCTTGGTGCAAGAGAAAGTCAGGAATAATCATATTGTTTCACTGAAATTTTGAGGCCGTCCAGGATTCTCTCTGCTCTGCTTTACTGCTAGAGAAACTTCAACACAGCACCTTTCTCAACGTACCTTAAAATTTGGAAAATTTTGTTTCGTTTAGAGCAGATGGTATGAGAAGGAGGATACAAATGGAAGGACTTTGTAGTTTCAGAGGAGTTGTTCGTAAAAGTAGACATTTTCTAGGGTGACTTGCACCTTGAATAGTAATGTGTTTCTGAGACTAGATTCTTGTCTCCTTATTTGTATAAGAAGCGCCAAGGGCAGCACGGAGACTAGCTTCAAAAGAGCAGGAATCATTACTTAAGCGAAAAAAGTAATACTACAGATCTATTAGGAGAGGAGAAATAGTGAAAGAAAACCTCCTTTTCTCCAAATGGGGACTGATTACAGTGATTGGAAATACTGAGTTCTGGATGTACACATGGAGAAAATGCTTCTGGTTGTGTGAAGTTTATGCCACAAACCACCGACACCCAGGAAGGCCACATCCAAGACTGACCCTTTGTTCTCAGCACACCGTTAATTTTGGATAGGGGAAAATACCTCTATGAGCCATATGAGTTAGGGAGAGGGCTTTAGCTTTAACTTTGAATTGCCAGGCTTTTTGTACTCCTTGATTCTGACCACAGAAAGGGTTTTAGGCATGTATGAAATTGTTATAACCGGCAGACAGACAGAGAGAAATTTCTAGAAAAACACTTGTTCTACTGCATCTTAAGTAATTTGTGTATCATGTTACCGTGTTATATTTTAGTTATCAGCGCTATTTGTTTCATCTGGTAAAGATAATTAGTATTTCATTCTGGAAAATGACATTTGAGCTTGAAACCACCATTTTTACATAGTAAAGCTTCATTATTCTTAAAATATAGGACCACCTGCATCTTAAGACAATATTCTTCTTGCCAGACCATAAGGAGATGGAGCTGCCAAATGTAAGGGAGTAGTCATCTCCATTGCAAAGTCAATAGTCTCTAATGTTCCTAACTTTAAAGCAGTAACTCTTTCACCTTTAAAAAAAAAAAAAAAAAAGGTGCCTTGGTGGGTGACTGAACAAGGTGGAATTCCTTGGGGCAAGATCAAAGCAATACATTTTTAAGGGAGTCTGATGCCTATCGGATTTCAGTGTACTTCTACTACTGAAAGGGGAAAAACTCTTCAGTTTACTTAAGAGTAGAGTATTCAGTATGCCATGTAACAACTTTTAAGTATGCCCTTAATGCTCTGTGTTCTTCTGCACCACCACAGATGTGAATATGTCTTGTGGGATGTTTGTTTTAATACCAAGATAACATACTGAAGAGAGATGAGTACTGTCTTTGGCATGACTAAACTAAGACATTTAAATTCTACTTAGCTGGGGAGGTGAGACCAGCCACAGACATGATCACAAGTAGTAGCTGTTGCAGTACGTGGGGTCATGGATGAAGAGAGCTGTGAAGTAGAGTCTAGCTGCAGAGACCCACGGAGGAGATCCATGACAAGTTTTACGTGGTCTCAACCCTAGAATTGCATCCTCCTTGTATACCCAAAAGTGAGCCAAGGAGTACGTCCTGAAAGACAGCAGGGGAAGCTAATTATCAGAACAGAAAGAAAAAAAGTCAAAGAAATGAGAACTTGCTGTTGGTTTCCAAATTAATTTGATTGCTTCTATCACCTGCTTCGGGCAGGAAATGCCTTTCTTTTATGCTGTGGTATGAGTGACAATACTCCTTGTGAAAGCCAAGTTTCTCTTGTGTTCTGGACTGATGGTTTGCATGCTGGCCACTGTTTCAAAGAGCTGTTGCCCTTAAAAAAAGAGGAGGCCTGGCAGCAGTGTGGGAAACCTGTGGTGAAAATCCTAAGGGAATTACTGAGGAGTAAGAAATCTGTGTTTTCTGCTGACCTGGCCTGCGCTTCCTGTGACCTGTTTTCTGCGTTCCTAATTTTCTGCTTATTTTGTAAAAGAAGGAAAGGAGAGTTTTGCTACAGATTAAGGCCTCAATTGTTGTTCGGTATCAGGTTTTTAGCCTACTTAAATTCTTCCTGTAATAAGAGGAGGGTGGAGAAGGAGAGTGTAGATGTAGACCTTCCGTTAGATTTTTGGTTTTCAAATCGGTACCTGCTGCCTTTTAGCTTTTCTTTTAAATTATTTCAGTCACCTGGGTATAAAACTCAATTGTAGCCTTACTGTAAGTTCTCACTTACTTAATAATGAATTTAATTATAGTTTATATTTTTAGGTAAGGCAAGTCCTGCATGGTTGAGATAATTGCAATTGTATTGCCCACAGCGATTAATTATTTCTTCTACTCTGAATCGTGTCAAACTAGTGTGACAGGTTTTAATAACAATGTCCTGTTAATAGAAAATTTTGTAACAATGAATGATCCTTTTGGAACATTGACATAAGATTAATGACCTGGTCTTGCATACTGAATAGGGCATATATCATTGAACTGATTAGTACCAGCAATTGGAGTAGAATTGAGTTCTCCTTGTCATTGGAAGTCATTTGCTTTCAGGCAATGCTGAGTCTTATAACTGCAGAGGAGGAGTATTTGATGATAGGAGAGCAATTTAGGTGCTTTACCAAAAGTTTGACTGATGTAGTATTTTTAAAAGAGCAGTATGTCTTGTTTTTCATTCGAGCTACTACTCTGAGGTTTGCAGGGATATTTACATAAGATGTACTTACTGTGAGGGGCTTCAGTTTTGTTTTGTAAGGCTATAAACATAACTGTATATGTTAGTTAACATAGGGGTCATGCATCAGCTACTGTGTGACAACAAAGAGAGGAATTTGTGAAGTGTCACTTCCTACGCAGTCACTGATGTGCATATGTCTTTCTTCTCCAGAACCTGATAATAGTTCTTGGCAGAAGAGAACAGTTGCCCTGCAGAAGCACAGAATCCTGTTTTCTGTTCAGTGAAATACCTTTTCCTGGTGGCGTGTAATAAGTAGGGTTAATATAATTTACACCAACATTGGAAAAATATACAATTTCTTTTTCAATCTCTATCTTATTTCTTGAAAAAAAAATCTGCGTATATGCTTGGAAGTGTTCACATACAGTGAGAAAGATTTCTTAAGACTACTAAATGCTTTCTTTTGACTCTTTTCTAGTTTCTTATGTATTGGTTTCACCTTTCTTATATATTTTTCCTATAGATGTAACTGTGAGAGTCTGCACAAGATGCCAGAGCAGTGGTTAAGCTGTGTTTTAGAAGAAATCAGATCCTGTGATCCTTCATCTACACTATGTGCAACCAGACGTAGTGCGGGGATTCCATTCTACATACAGGTACCATCTAATGTTGTTACTGCTGACTTAATCTTTATTTTTTTAATGTCCTTTCTGGTGAATACACTTCTATATACTTTTTTTTCTTACTTCAACCCTTTCTGGTCAGTTACTTTTTTTTTTTAATGGACTTCGATTGCCTTTGTGCAACCAAGATGCCTCGTGTAACTAAACCATGTTTAGTACTTTTTAGAGCTGCAGCTTTATGAGTCTTGAGGTTTTTGGCTTGAGGTAGATTCAAATGGCGTTTCAAAAGACTGACCTTAGGCTCTCTGTGGCCACTGTAATAATCCTGGCAAATTGATAAAGTAATTCACAGATAAAGTAAGGCTCCGTTAACTGTGTAACTTTGTGCTTCTTCCATGTGAAGTAGGAGAGTGGTTAAATATGAACAGATCATCATTGGATTGTAAAATGGTGGCCTAGAAAATACTACATAGAACTTGGGAAGTCCACTCAAGAGTAATGAAGCAGGATGAAGTAATACAGTCACACTAGCTGGTGTTGACTGACAGTCTCGAGTGCAGTGAATGAGTGCGTTACTGAAGACTCATTTCCGTGAGCATGGGGCCATGCTCCTGCAGTCTTCCTGTTCCTCATGTTACCATCAGCTCCAAACACCTCAGCCTCCAGCTTCTGCCAAGTTCAGAACTGACAGCTGATCGGCTGGCTGGCAGTGTTTTGTCTCTGCTCAAAGTACCACCTCTTACTGAGTGCTTTGCAGTAGTGTGCAGCAGCTCATCTACATCCTTGTGGGGTCAGTCACTGCAGAGTTGGTCCTGCAGACTACACGTAACCTTAAAGCAGCCATGATTGCTTTCGCCTAAATTAACCTCCATCATTTTAATTTTCAACTAGTTTTCTAACACAGGAGGCCAGGATTAAGTGCATGATTTGTAACTTTCTCTGCTTGCTGAAGTATGGTCTCGAGAACGTTCCAAGAATCTGAAGGACTGCTGGGAGCAAGCTCTCCCTGACAGAATAATTCATCTTGCTTGTTTTCCACTCTGAGTTTGCCTTGAGAAAGTTGAGGCAGCCTGCTTCTGTCTGACCTCTCCTACAGCAGTCACAGCCTGCTCCTGGCTTTGCTAGATCTGTGTGCGCTAGGCAGCAGAGATCAGAAGCAAGACACTGGTTTTTAGAGATGCTTTTCCTTTTCAATTTCAGCAGTTAAGGATCTTTCCCTTTCATATCTGTAAGTTGTGCACTAGCTTGGAGGGCGCAGAGAAAACAGGAACACCACGGAGTTTGAATCCAGTGGACGTTAGCTAGCATTAATCCTGAGAATGTGAAAAAACAAACATGTTTGACTCAATTTTTTGTGTAAAAACTTTCATTATCTTATGTAAGGACTAGGTGGACTTGGTGGTACCCTGTTGCAGAAAACGTGTCTAGCCTGCAGTTGGCCTATGTTGCTGAGTCCATATGGCAAAGCTTGCGCTGTGCCATAGCTGTTCGGATAAACAGGTCAGAGACTTCTAGTTGGACAGCTCTGGAAGAGTTAGTTTAGTCAATTAACAAGAAGGTTTGAAATGAACATGAGGATTAGTCTGAAATAATCTGTTTTCAAATTGTAGTTTTATTGTAAAGAGAGGCGATAGTGTTCTTTGGCAGTAGTTCTGAATGTGCACGTAGCACTCAGTAAAGTGGATTAAGCCTTAAATAGCATATTGCATATTTTAGATATTAAAAATACAAGTGGTAATGCATAGCCCAACAGTACTATAATATGGTTATTTTATTAATGCATAAAATTGAGACTCAGTGTGGTCTTCTTGCCATCTGCTTCCTGGGATATTTTTCATTGTTTTACTAAAACACATCTGTTTTAATGATAATATGTAATTTTTAAGGAGCATTTTAAATCACCTATTTAAAATAGATATATTATTACCTAATAGTACAAAGATGCAGCTCCAGTTAGTGGGTGAGGAAATGATGGGAAAACGCTAGTTACAGCTCTAACACTTTTAGGGTATGAAATTTTTCTCTTGGGTTCATTCTCCTCTACTTTATACTTCATGGATACTTTTTTTTTTTACCTTCCCTCTGTTTCTCCTGTCATTAAAGGTACTGATACACTGAGAGTGACCACTTCTGGCTTTCTGCCTGACCTCTATACTTCATTTGCCTTGCAGTTGATCCATTTAGTTGTTCTTTTGTGATGTAAACTACTATTAAATATCTTGTTTGAACTGATGCTGAACATATTCTGAGCCCCAAAACACAAATGGATACTTTTTAAAATTAGAAATATGTGATTTATGATTATCCATTTGTACTATGTTGAACAAATTCAACAAGAGCTACTAGACAAGGACTGTTTTAACTCCAGTCCTGAATTTCAGAGGACTAAATTAGAGTATTTTCATCTTGGCTGGAATGTCCTACCCATTAAACTACTATTTGGAGATGGATGTATTTCTTCTCTCCTTTTAAAAATGTGCTACTTGGTTTATCCTGTTTTGCAAACCAGGATTTATTCTTTGGCCTGCTTGTGTCAGCTTAAATATGTATGTTATTAAACTAAAAAAAGTCCATACTAGGAAATGTAAGTATGTATAATATGGCAGATACTTTCACTGTAATAAATACTAAGACTTTTTTGTGTGTGTGTGTGTGATAAATTTGACTCTGTTATATACAAGCAAATTATTTTAGGCAGCTGGATAGTGTATGAGCAAAGTTTTCTTACTGAGACATTGAATGCTAGGAGACTTGGGGCGAAACCAAGTTAAAACTGAATCTTACTTTTCTTTGGTCTTTGTGGAGCGGAACTAATAGTAAAGAAAAATGGCTAGAAACATCTGATATTTTCCCCCCCCTCCCCCTTTTTTTTTTGTTTTAACTTTCTGTAGGCTTTGTTAGCTTCAGAACCAAAGAAGAGCAAAACAGATTTGCTGAAAATGACAATGAAAGAATTGATATCTTTAGCTGCACCTTCGAATGAATCATCGAGTATAATTCCACAGGTAACTTGCAGCCTCTCATCAGAAGGCAAATGTCAAAAAGGTGTTTGCATTACTTAAGGAAATCTGTGTGTGTTTTTAATAAGGATATTTTTATTATCTATAGCTAGATTTTAAAATGTGTTTGCATGTGCAGAGGTTATGAAGTCACTGCAACTTGAAAGTGCATAAGATAGTAAAAAATGGATTGGGCATAATTTAATATATTTTTTTTCTAGTACAGCAAATACAGTCATTTGTTTTGAATGTGTATGTTTACTGCCTATAGTACATTTGTAAACAAAGAGAAGAGTAATTTCCTTTTTACAAGGAAATTTACAAGCAAGCATTTGTTTACATTTAGAATAAATGAGTTGCACAAAGCATATTGTCTGCAGTAACATACTACATGAAAAATGATTTTTATGCATACTTAGTAACTTCTGAAACTTAAATAGATACATTTGGAATGCATAAAAATCTTATTTTAAAGTCAAGATCTTTCCCTTCAAAATGTTGTTACGAAATACATAATCTTTCTGTTGAAAGTTGAAGCCATAATTTGTTGACGGTATGTAGAAGTATGTTCTAATGGCTCTGCCAGATTTTCTGCTGGTCCAAATTTATGTAGCCTTGTCAGAGTCTGTGAAGCTACACAGAATACCGCCTTCACCTACAGAGAGAAGTATCAGAAAATGCTCCATATGGTGAAGCAAGCCTAGCTGTCAGTTTTAGCTTAATATTGGCCTCCTGTGAGTTGTAGTTTATTTTTTCTCACAGTCTCTACAGCGTGTCAAGAATGTTGGAAAAGATGATTCTGAACTTCAAAAGTTATTTTTACAGCCATGATAAGCTAAGGAAAAAAGAATGCTGGCCTTTGCTTGCAGTGCCTGGACTGTTCTAAGAGGAATATATTTTTTTAACTAATTGTTTTTAACAGTGTTCACTGCTGTGCCATTTTAATGTATTTTTTTTAATAGGAGTATTCTTGTATTTCATATGGAAATAAAGTGGTGTAAATTGATTATTTTTGTTTCACATATTCACTGCTGTAATTAAAATTAAGATATTTTCCAGTGATTATATTTTTCTTCTTCTGTCCCCACAGGTTCATGCTTTAAATATCCTTCGGGCACTGTTTAGGGATACCCGTTTAGGTGAAAACGTCATGCCTTATGTTGCAGATGGAATACAAGCAGCAATTCTAGGTTTTATGTCGTCTGTCTGGGCAGTAAGTAAATTCTTAATTTTGCCTTTCTAATTTAACAGGATATAGAATGAATCTTTGATCATGTTTATTAATGGCAGTACCACCATTTCTGGAATGTTACATGGTGTAATATTTTAAGGTACAGTAAAGAATAATGTGGACCTGCAAAAATGTCATTGTTTTGGTCACATTTTTAGGTTTTGTTTCATTTTTCTGTAATGTGAAGCGCTGATACTGACAAAAAGTAGGGACAAAGATTACCTTACAGATACAGCTCTTCAATTTTGAGTCATTGCGAGCTAGTAAGGACTGCATTTACATTCATTCTTGCTGTTAGCTTGCTTTTCTATAAAAGATAGTATTCTGTATGCCATCTTGATTGAGAGGAAAGACTCTGAATAAGTTATTTGCATATGCTGACCTCTCAACAGTAGGCACCCTCTGTCCTTCACTCAGCTGTTCTTCTTTTCGACTGCATTAGTGGCTGTATTTAAAAAAAATATTAGAGCATTTCAAAGGGATTTTTAAAGCATAGTTCGTGTTCTTTTCTTTTTTTCTTTAGGTAAGAAATTCATCTACACTTCTTTTTAGTGCTCTGATTACAAGAATTTTTGGGGTTAAAAGAGGGAAAGATGAAAATTCCAAAAAAAATAGGTAAGTTTCACTTGGTACCAATTTTAAGTTTGCAAAATATGACCTTAGCCAACAACAATTTGAAAATGTTGCTTGCTTTATGGGTATATTTGAATCGTGATGTTACAAAAACATCTAGCTTTGCTTAAACTGTGCTGCCAAGAAATAAGTGGTAGGGCCAAAAATATCTGCTGTTAAGCCCTGAGAGTTAATTTTTACATATGTGCAGTTTCACAGAAGGGGAATGTTGCTGAGAGGTTTTGGTACCAGTGGGTCTTCCAAATGCCCAGTCTCTCTTGTAGTCACAAAGTAGCCCTATTGCTCTTGACAGGGGAGAGAGGGAGGTAAAGAAGAGAACAATGGTTATATGTGTGTTCTTTTACCTCTAGAGTAGGACTGGTAATCTTACCCCAACTAATGTGAGATTTTTTCCCTTTACTCATCTCACTTTAGACCATCCTGTCTCTCTTTCATGTTTCTTTCCTCCAGCTCCAAAAATTGCAGCTTGCAAAGCTGCTTCTCTTCTGAGGGATTCTGCCCTTGAACTCTGAAGTCCAGCTCCAGATCCTCTACTATTTCACTTTCTTATGTAAAATCAATTCTCCTCTGACTCTTAAAACTCCCCAGTCCTGAGCATTCGTGTTTTCTCTGCGCCTTCTAAGCTAGTGCACAAGCACCCCTGTGTTTTCTTTGGCCTTCAGCCCCTTCCTTTAGCTTCTGCAGCAAATGAAGCATGCCCATGCTCTGTGCTCTGTAGCTGAGATTCCTGCTCTAGTAGGGATGTGAAAATAACCCTGGACACAGAATAAACTCATTTAAAAATACTCCTGGGTGAGTCTGTGAGGCCATAGTGTGGTCACACTGTGGATATTATGCTAACCATTTCAGAAATTCCTAATGGATTTTCAAATCATGCACAAGGTATGCAATTTCTGAAAGAAGGCAATTGTTACGATTTGCCTTCAAAATTCCAGGGTTTTTTTTTTTTGACTTGTATACAGTGTTTCCTTAGTGTTGATCTGTGTAGCCAGCATAATTTTCATGAACATCACGAGAAACTAAATTTCTTGGCATGATATTGGTCTCTCATCTTTTAGATAATAGATAGGTGCCGTTTTAGCTCTTGGAAGTAATTAATGCCAGACCTCACTTGAAAAATTAGTTACTATGAATGTATGAATGGGAGAAATAAATACAGGTGAGAGATTAGAGAGAGATTTCCCTTAGAAAACAATTCTGCAAGAAATTATCCTTGCTTTGTCATAAACCAAAATTACTTCTTGCCTGGACCTGGAATTCACTCCCATAGCCCTTGAAACCCAAGCAGAGCAATAAAAAGTGTTTCTTATTTCTTGCCTTCTCACTTTGTAACAGCATTTAAAGTTTGGTTGTTTTGGTTTTTTGTTGTTTTTTTTTTTTCCATTTTGATATTGGGCACTTGTTGAGAGACATACCTCAGCTTTTCTACACTTGTATGCTAGGGAAATATTTCACACTAACTTCTGCAGTGGGATGGCAAACTGAATTCTCAAGCACATGCAGTGTGATGAGATACATTATCTGAGATTTTTGTTTGTGAGGTTGCAGAAAGTAACGCATTTGAGCATTGGTTGGGGATGGGAGATACCAGAATGAAGGAAAGTAAACTTTTATATAGTTCAATTGAGTTCATTATAAACAATGCTAATTTCTATGTAACTGACACCTGAAGCTTTTTGTTTACAGTATTTTTTTAGTCATTTTGACTAAAATCACAGAATATTAGGGGTTGGAAGGGACCTCGAAAGATCATCTAGTCCAATCCCTCCACCGGAGCAGGATCACCTAGATCAGCTAGACTGCATTCTTTTTTCTTCCTCAATTTTGCATTGAACATTGTACGTAGTAATTTCTACTATTTCTCACATGTAGTCATCAATACCACGAAACAGGGAATGGGGAAACGCTTCTGAGGTCAGGTTAGTGAGAGACAGGATGTATGAAAACAGAGGCAGAGATTTGATTTCACATTCCTGACTCCTGAGATGCTGGTTTAGAAAGAGAAAGTTTGACTATTTTGTTTGTAAAGGTTCTTCCTCTGAACCATGCTGATGGGTTTGAGGTAGATTGGGAAGAGGTCTGTGTTTCAGGGCTTTGGCACCACGAGGTGTCACCATTGCTGCACAGCTCCCTGCAGGCACATCCCTGGGGTGCAGCTGAGCTTGGGCGCTTCTCTCCAGGAGCTCTAAACTTGTGTTTAGTGTTTTGCCAGAACAGAATTCATATATTAAAACAAAGTGATTTTTTTCTCTGACTTTTGAAGTAAACCACCAGCTTTAAAAGGACTAGCATTTTAGTAGCTTGCATCTATAGGAGCTTGTGTAAAAGTCATCTGGGTTTGAGCTGCTGGTTCTGTTGTCTGCAGGATGTTCTGTTTGCATTAAGGGACAGTCTGTCTGTGGACAGAGACCAATTCTGATGCTGCCATTAGGACCTTGTGTGGGTTTCCAGTTTGCCTGTTTTAGATTAGAGGTTTGAATCTCTCTCTTCTGTGCCAGTGGGGAGTTACCTTATTGCTGGGCTATTCTGGGCATCTGTCTTAAAGGATGGACTTTTTTGGTTATTTTCTCAAGATGAGTTCCTGTGAAACTGATACAGTTGGGGTGGTGGAGAGTTTGTGTAGACTTCCAGAAGAAAGCATTGTTGGAACAGTACTAGCAACTTAGCATACTTTGTGTAACATTTCCCTTTTCTCTCTTATCTCCACTAAAAATTCTCATATAGCATCCTTGAAACAAAAATTATAGGCCTATCATGCCTTTTGCTGCTTTTAGTCTGCTGATGTTATGTTCCATTCCCTGTTTATGTTAATTTTCAACATTATAATTGCCATGTAGCTGGGGTATTTAATGGTGAGAACACAGTGGTGGTTCATTATTTGATGGTCTTGATCAATTGTGAAACATTGGATTGAATGCCTGAATGAACTCTAGCCTATGTCTGATCAGTAACATGATTCACTTTGTTGTTTTTTCTTTTCCAGGCATATGTAAAGGAATGATGGGATGGGTTTTTGTTTTGATCTCTGCAGGCTTCTTTGGTTGGTTGGCTGGGTTTTTTTACCTTCAAAAGTTCCTGCCTGAAAGGGCTTCCTCACTCCATGACAAAGAGGATGAGGAGATGCCTAACACTGCTGACAGACATTTTAAGTTATGTCTGCAGTAGCTATCACTACTGGAGAGCAGAGGCACGGGAGCATGTTGAGCTGGGATTTATGATCATTGAAGGGGCATTAGGAAGGTCAGACGGTTCTGCTTTTCTCAATCTAAGGACAAGGCAATAGTAGATTATGCTGGAGAAGGTCTGTTGCCTGAAAACATGATCTGCAGTTTGAGGAGACACAGGTTGAAGAAATTACCAACTACACATCATGGCTCCCGCTGCTTGGTAGAGCTGATTCACTTGTCAGTGGGGCTCTGCTGTGGGTTGTCATAATTTGCATCAAGAGCTGTATTAGTACAACTGGGGCAGTGAAGGAGAGTGATTATTAAACAGAACTCTGGGCTGATGCCAAGCTTCACTCTTAGGGGTTCACTGGAAACTTGAAGGAACCACTTTACATCATGCTCTACAGGTGATGCAATCATATCCTGTTTTCATTAAATATTGATGTGTCTTTATTTTTAGCATGGACAAGGAAAAGAGTTGGAAAATTAATACTTGAAATTACAACAACTGCATGCAGTTGCAAGTAGGAGAGAGAGAAGTTGTGTGGAGACTTTACAGTGATCTGTGCAACTATACAAGTTGAGCTTTCTCTTTCTGGTGAAAAGAATGTTAGAAAAAATAAATTTCTTCTGTTCTCTTTTTCTGAGAAAGACTGATTGAAACTTATAATGCTGCTCTAAGTGTGGATGTGTTTATGTGTATGTATGTGTAGATGTGCGTGTATTTAGCTAAATGATACTATGAATTCCAGATAATTGACATTTTAAAAATGGTCCTGTTAATACTTACTTGTAGGAGGGTTTAGTTTAGTTTTTGTATACATGATTTAGGAATATAATTTTCTTTAATGTTACGATGATCGCAAATGTACGAGACTTGACATGAAATTCTAGCCACACAAGTACAAAGCAGTGAGGAAGGGTTGGAAAGGAGTCTTTGAGATTAGCCCGTCTGTATTTGGTTACACAAAGTGTGCTCTGCATAGATACATCCCAGTGTGCTTTAGAGAAAATAACCACCCCTTCTCCAGGCCCTTCACAGCATAGGCATTTCTGTTAGTTTAGCCAGGCACTTAAATCCTTGGAGGATGCTGGGTCCGTGTCCAAATTTGCCTAGCTCCCATGCCAGCAGCCGCAGCCTCCTGGCCAGCCCGTGGCTGCTGGTGTGGGGCCTGCCCCGGGCTGCCCTCGGCCCAGCAGCGGCACATCCTCCTGATGGCCGCTCTGGGAGCACCGCGCTGAGGGGCATGTTGAAAACCCAAGCACTACTCTTGGTTTAATGCAAATTGATCGAAGCAGGACTTTGAACAGCAGTGGGTTCTGTAGGCCGATGAGTTTTGACTCTCATATTTTGATTAAGTAGCCATTTCCAGTTTTCTTGTGCAGTCAATTTACAATGTAGTTTTGCCGATCTATGCACTTTTCAATTAACAATTCTGTTTTTTTCATGAGTATTTTTTTTCCTGTTAGCGTTGCTACAGATTGCAAATCATCTACAGTAAACGTTTGCTCTAGGGGTTTGTAGGCTTCAGTTTTCATCACATGAAAAGTTAGGATGTCTTGAGATAAAGAGATTCTGAAAATAAAATGGAATCTATGTTGTGATAGTTAATGCAGATCTGTACATGAAACTCAAAATAACTTCTGTGTAAAGTTAACTGAAATTTAGTTTGAAATGTAATTAAATTTCTCATCACAGAGGAATTATCTTCTGCCCAAATGAGTTACAGTAGTAACAGTGATAATTTCCCCTACATTCTTATACACACACATATATGTGTCTATGTATTGTGTATATATGCACTGTATTTATATATATAAAATACTGGAGTGGTCTGTATGTGTGTACACACACATCTATCAGAGACCTTTTGGTCTGCAGTCCAATGCAAATTAAAGCTGCTATTGCTTGTTAATAGACAACAATCTTCTCATCAAATACCTGATATTTCTGACTTTTTTTTTGCTTTTTAAAAGATGAACATGATCAGAAATTGTCTCTGAGACAATTTGTCATTTGACTCAGGACAAGCTTTAGAATCTAGAATAATAAAAAAAGGATCATCCTGGCTTATCTAAAAACTGAATTTTTTTAGTTTGAATATAAATGTTACGAAGTCCTCAGAAAGAATAACCAATGGCCTCAGCTAGAGGCTGGGGTTAAAAGAAAGTATGGGAGGTGAGGAGAATTCCCTTCCCTTCTCTCCTTGGTGGAGGAGGTTCCAGGAAGGAAAATCTTCAACTCTCTGATTAACAAGCAGTTTTTAAAGCAAGGCTGAAATGGTACAATGCTACCTGGTGATTTTTACTCAAAGTAACTGGTGTATATATTTGCATTTCGGGCTGGAGGAAGCTCCGATGTATTCAGACTCTAGTGAAGGAAAAGTGCATTTGCAGAAAAATACTTAGCTGTCAACTTAACATACTTTTTTTTTGTGGAGTAAATATTCATGTTTTGGGGAAATTGTGTGAATGCTGCAATGTTCTCAGTGTTGGTTTGGGTATATTTGTAAAGAACAGAACAACTTGAATTGCCATCTACATAGTACTTAACTTTAAGTCTTTCTTTTCATTTATAGCTCTCACTGGATGTTGATGACTATCAAAAACTTCAAGTACTTGAAAAGTAATGTTAAGGTTTATAAGACCACAAATAATTGCATTTTACACTGTGAAGGGTTAGAGTAAAACACTGCAAATGGAATGTTCTAATGCAAACCTCTCTTTTTATTATATTATCCCCAAATTAAATGAACCTTGTATTATCTTTCTTTTCATTAAGTCGCTCTAGAGTTGTAGCTTCAAGTACCTAAAATACGTTCTAAGTACATGATTCCTATTGAATGTTTCACATCTGGCTGGCTAACACTTCAATATTTCTAACTTAATAGCTGAAAAGTCTGTCTTAGATCAATCAATGTGTTGTCAGTCTTAACATCAACTTTATTAAACATTTGCAGTGCATCATACTAGGCTCTGGTAGGGCTTCTGAGCTGGGTCTTCTGTACTGGCTACAGAGGAGCGGCCAGTATTATTTTAGGATAAGCTGGGGAAAATTTGGTGGCACTAATGTGGTCAAGCTGCATCAGATAGCAGATAAAATCAGATAGCCCTTAAGAGAGTTTATCACTAGAGGTGATATTCTGATTGACTAGCCCATAAAATGCTCAGTACTGACTTAGGACTTCTGCAAGTGGTGTGTCTCCGTGTGTCAGTTGAGGTCCAGCTACACGTGAGAGGATGCTGACCACAATGATGGGGCAGTGGTGGGGCGGCAGAGTGCTGAGCCTCTTGTGCAGGCTCCAGCAGGGAAGAGCAAGTATGGCTTGATTCACAGAACTGGCCTCTGAGCTCTGTACCTCTCGAACTGCTTGCTGCAGAGGGAAGGGTTGGGATTGCTTTATCTTGGATCTCATTAGTGATCCCCTAGTGTATTTTCTCTGGCGAACTTGGTCTGTTGCGGTTTCTCAGTTGAAGTACTGGGTCAGTGACAGATGTCATGAGATGACTAAGCCTTTTAAATGTCTCTGGTCCTCTTCCTCTAGCTCTTTCTGTTCCATGTTTTGCAGCCCGTTACCTCTGTGCCACCTTGATTGTTCCACTACATTGTTTTGTGAGGTGACTAGTTTTGCTAAACAAAAATCTCTCCCTCTTTTGTGTGCCAAAAACAGGCCACATTTATGTTGCTCAACTTTTTTAGTGCTTTGGCTCTTTTTAATATTGACTTTGATAGATTTAGAAGACTTAATCTCAGAACTGTCTCAAAAAAACATGCAAAAGTTCAGGCTGACTCAGATAACCGTTACGGCTTTACGGATTAAGAGTTCAATAACAATGTGCTTGTTTAAACATAATTTTGAACAGACTTCCTATTTCTAAGTGCCTTTGTAATAGGATTAATAATGACAAGATGCTATTAACTTGTAAACTGAAGGTAAAAATTATGAAAGTTTTGTATAGAAATGGACACAAGTTGAAAAGAAGCTCCTAAAGAAATCTGTTTTGCTCTCTATTGCTACTTCAGTTATTCTGTTTTACAAGTCTAACCTAAAACTATCTAAAATTGCCTGTAGCAGAAAATATGGACTGTTCTCCTTGAGGATGCACTCTTTCTTGCGTTCTCCCTCCCTCCACCCCCCGTTTCTGCTAATTTTAGAAACACCAGATTTTATCTTGTACATACAGAGTCAGAAAAACATTAACCCACATAAATCCCAGTCAAATCTTTGGGGTCTAAACACACATATTTGCATACCAGTGCTTTTAAGTGTATCTGTGCTCTCCTGAGCAGGGTGGGGATGTTCATAACATGCTGTCTGAAGTCAGAGCCAGAAAATAGGAAGATGAACACAGTCAAGTGACCTGAATGAAAGTTTACACTAAGTCAGATATCCTAAAAATATATGTGCTGGCCTGAGGTAACTTCCGTCCATTCCTTTGTTTTAAATTAATTAGAGGAATAATGTTAATGTTTGAGTGAATAAAATGCATTCAATGACAATGTTTTTACTCAATATGAATTGATATAATTATTCTGTGTTGCAGATGTTGTACATGCATAATGTACACACTCCTTATTCATTAACTTCACTATACTAAGTAAAAAGTAGTTACATTTCACAGAATACTCCCAGACAGATGAAATGTGTGGGTTGTTTGGAGGCAGAATTCAGAATGCTGAATTTGTTGCAAGAAATTAGAGATAATAGTTATATAGGCAGTGGTTGAACAGAGATCTTGGAGACTTTCTAGAGATATATACATATCTTTTATTTATCTGTGTGTGTATATATACAGATTTATGTACGTACACACATGTGCCCACTCATACATAGTTCAACTTTCTAAATTTTTTTTTAATAGTTGTATGTCAAATATTTATTTTAAGCTGTTTTATATATATATGTATATATACAGACACGTTTTTGTATGTATATCGAAGTTGAATGTTGATTGTGTTGATATAGATACCAGGTTGGTTTTATGCTGTTGAGTTTAAGTGATGTTCCCCTATTTTTATTCTGAACCCATTGTACACTTGCTTCTCTTGCTAGTATAGCAACAGAAGAGCTCTTGGAAGAGAACTTTACAAGTTATTTTTAGTGAACCATGTGCTGCATAATTATTCCTCTAAGTCACAGTTTTCCTGAAGTATTTGTTCTGCGCAGGTGCCCCTTCCATACCTGATTACACAAAGAGTATAATAAATAGCAAAACAAGAGGTATAAAGAAACTTGTACTTAAAAGAGATCAAAGCAAACCAGACCATGCAGTCCTTTGGAAATCTTGGCTAGCTCTCTTGTAAATAAAAGTGCTTCTAAAGCAGAAAGTATTTAACTACTGTATTTATACAGGCCTTGATTGACAGTTCAGTTATTAACCTCATAAAAACACAGCAAAGTAAACTAGTAAGAATGTTTGTTCTAGCACTTCTATCTGAAGGAAAATGAAAACCAAGATATAATGGCATATTCTTAGTTCCTTTTAAGTATTTATTTTAGGGCCTTGTAGCATAAAAGAATGTTTTTACAAGTCACTGAACTTAAACTATTTTGCTTACTGTTCTGGGATTTAAGTATTTTCTAATTCCTAACAAAACAAATGTTAGATTTATTGAAGTTGCAAAGTCACCACATCTTTATTGAAGGTGCAAACCCCACATCTTTATAATGATTCTTCTTTCCCTTTCATAGTGTTTTTCATTTCATGAGTGGTAAAAAAGAAACCTGATAATTTTGGGTTGGTTTTTCTTTTTTGTAACTCCCTTGGTGTGGTTGTAGAAAAGTTGTCCTTTCTTGTCATTGAAGAGGTGTCCTGTGTCATGTTAGGTCTAGAAAAACCAGTATGCAGTAGTCTTTTATATCCTTGCTTTTGGGCTTATTAGCTGATGTACTGCACCAGGTTTTTAATAGTTTGGTTTTTTTTTCCAGGCTTCATTGTGGCTTTTCAAGCTTCCCCCCTAAACTGCGTGGTCTTTTACAGGAGGGCCAAAATTCTCTTAGGCATATGAAATGCTTGTTTGAAAGCTGCTTTCTGTGAGTCCTGAGACAGGATGTGTTGTCAGGAATTTAACTCTTACATGTGTTCTTTAAAACAAAATTATCTGAAGTGAACTCTTAACATTGATATATAATCTTTTCTTCTAAAAGAATTTACCTGTTGCTACTGTCTCTGTATCTTAGTAGGAATGGTGCTGATTCTCTGGTTGTCATCCAGAGGGACTGCTAATCAAGAGCTTTATCGCAGATAGACACTATTTCTGAATTGAACAGAATTTTAAGTATTTATTTTTACTTGATATCAAGCTAGCATTTAAAATACTAATGAACATTGTGGCAAAAATAATACTTTGTGCTGAACTGAACACCAAGTTACTAACTTTCTAAAAACCGGGTAAGTTTTGAGAATTTTGTTGTTCTTAGCAGGAACTGTTGTTTGCTGTAATTGCAGTAGGTAGAGGTAGCCAATAAATAGAGAAAGACAAGAAAAACATTGATCCATTAAGAAGACAATGTTAAAACTGAGGTGCTGGAGTAGGAAGTAGCTAAGTGGAATCATAGAAACCGTAAAGGCATCTCATGATCCTATTTCCTTGATTCCCATTCAATCTATGACTTAGGAACACTAGATCAGGTCACCCAGTGGCTTTGGATTATTTAAAAACCTCCAAGGATGGAGATTTTGCAGCCACTGAGTAACATGTTCCAATGCTTCACTCCCCTTTTTTCTTTTGCATAATTTAAAACTCCAAAGCTATGATTTGTGACAACTGGTCCTTTCTATACCGTTTGCAACTACTGGAAGAGGTTTAGCTTCCTAATGTTTTGATTCCTTCACGTGGTTGTAGGTTGCTGTTGAATCTTCCCTGGACCTCCTCTTTGTCAAACAGAACAAACCTGCCTCTTTCAGCTTCTTCTCATAGGGCATATACTCTACACCCTGTCCATCTGAGCAGCTGTTTGCTGGACCCTCTCCTATTTCGTATCTTTTCTGAACCTGGCAAACCAAACCTGTATGGAGGATTCCATGTACAGCCTCCCTGTGCCAAGCAGAGGAAGGCAATAACTTCCCTTGATCTGCTGCCACATTAATCCTAATGAACATAGTCCAGTATGTGGTTTGCCCTTTTTGCAGTGAGGATGTACCATTGGCTCATACTGAGCTTGGCATCTGCTGTCACCCCCAGGTTCTTTTCCCTGTAGATGTTACTGAGGCAGCTGGTTTCAGCCTGTGCTGATGGTCAGGGTTGTTCAGCCCAGGTGCAAAATTTTGTGTTTCTCCATATTGAACTGCATGAGGTTTCTGTTGGTCCAAGCCTCAAGTTTCTCAAGGTCCATCTTGACTGAACTTCTGCTTTTTGGTGTTTCATCCACTCCCCCCAATTCAGTGTTGTCCATAGATCTGTAGAAGGTGTTTTGTATCTCACCAACAAAGTTGTTGAAAAAAGTGTTGAGGGATGTAGGGGCCCCAGAATTAACCCATGGAGTATTCCACTGGTTACTGGTCAGTAGCCAGACACTGAACCATTGATACCCTTTGGGCCTGGTGGTCCAGCCCCAATGCTTCGTGTATCCATGCTGTACTCTCTCAGCTTCCAAATGAGAAAGCTGAGTGAAGCTCAACCTGTTTGAAGAGTACAGTATTTTCTAGCCTATTTTAAAGTTTTCTGCCATAATAAAAATGTAACTTATCAACTTTCCCTTGGAAATAAGAAAAACAGATTCCAAGAATAATTTTAAAATTACAAGAACTGTTTTATTAATTGTCACAAATCTGATTGAGTTTCATTTAATTGAATGCTCACCAGACTCTTGGATTCTCTGTGTGTTTCTGGACGAGTTTATTTAGATTGGTTTCTTTCATCAGTTATTGTCTTTATGGACGTGGAACTCTGAAACCTGGCAAGTTTGGAGCTTTCAGTGGTGTGTACACTCTCTTCCCAAACTCCAGTTACAGTGCTTGCCCTGGAATTTGCAGTACCTCCTTGAGCTGACCATAATGGGGTCACCTTAGGATAAACTTAAGATTCTGCTCCTCTTTTCACAAGTCATGTGAAACCTGTAATTCTTTTGGCGGTTTTGGGGTTTTTTAGAAAGTGTGAGCCACCTGTTCACCCTTGTAGAAACACGCTGTAGACTTGAACTTTGTTTGAAAAGGAGTGAATTGCAAGCAAGTTTTTTAAGGGTGATCACTGAGTGACTTGAACTTAAAGAGTTGGAATTTCCATATGGGTTAGCATGTCTCAAAACTGCAGGAGCACACAGAGGTACATTGCAGGTACATTGACTCTGTTCTTTTCATAAACAAGCTTGCTAGGCTGTTCCTTTTCTAAACTGATCAAGTCACGTCTTAAAAACAATTTGCTTTTCCCCGCTATTTCTACAGGAAGGCTCCCTGTGAATGCCACCTTCCCAAGTAAAACTTTTCAAGAATCTCACTGCTTTGATCATTAGAAACTTAACTTGAAACGTATATTTTTTTCATGGCTGTTGAATATTCATTTTTTCTTATGCCAGCATTGTCCTTTATTTTAAATAATTACTTTCCCTCCTGATGCTTCCCTTGAGGTATTTGTGGATGCCAGGCATATATCCCATGTGTGTTAATTTTGCCACACAAAACAAGTTGAGGTTTTTTAATCTCCTGTCAGCAAATTTGCTTTCTGTTTCCTTGGCCCTGTGAGCAGCTTTTTTTTTAAGCATCTCTCTTAGCTGGAAGTTACCTTTATTGGATTTATTCCAGTTTATGTCCTACGCAGTTGTTGGAGAGTGGCATTAGTAATGCCTTGTCTGTACAGACTGTACCTGGTTTGGTGTGTTAACAGAATCACATTTGCCCTTTGCCCTCTTGATGAGGGGTCCAAGGTACCAACTAATGTGCTTCGGTCCTTTTGCTATTTCCAGCTGATGAGCTCCTAAGTTGTAACATGTATTTTAATTAGTCCTCATATGCAGTCTTTTTATCTGCTATTAATTTCATGTTCTTCTAGTATTTGGCTCCTCAAGATACGTAGTTTTGTTTCACAGTGTTTTAATCTTCCCACTCTACAGACAATGCCTCAACTTCTCTTTCATTGATGGATTTTCATTCGCACAAGCCTAACTCTTTTACTGTGATCTTCAGTTAAACTAATAATAATATTGGTCCCAACAATAGATTAGGTCCACCAGTAATTGACTTGAAACGTGTTCCTTTTGGGGTCTTTTTCAAGTCCTATTCCTTCTTTAACTTAGTGGTTTTATCTAATAGCATATCCTAATTGCAGAATGGCAAATATTTTACTGTCACTTGCAGAGATTACACTGAAGTTTAATTTATTAAACCAAAACTGTAGTTTCACCATAGGCCTTGTGTAGATATTTCCTCAGAATATATTGCAGGATGTTTTCTGTTTCCTGCTGTTTTCTGCATGTCACAGAAAGCCCGTGGGTATTTCAGCTGTGAAGGAAGTGTATGAGAACTGGATCTCTGCTCCAGGCTTTTTACTTTGAAGCAAATTTTGAGTGAAGAATTTTCAGATTTCAAACATTTCATTTGTTGAGATAACATTCAGGAGATCTATGTGATTAGAAGCATTATTTTTCCTTTGTCTAGAAATAGGTTTACTGTTCTGGGATAAGGTATAAATCAGGTTGGCACAATCTGGTTTGTAACCATTTTGCACATTGCACTTCATTCTATTTTATCTTACTCCCTTGTCTGTAACTGTTCTCTTTTGCAAGTTTATTTTTTTTCCCCCTAAATATCTCTATAGTCTTAAGGCCAGAATAAAGGTCTGTAGTTTTGTGAATCTTTCTGCCTACCAGCACTTTTGAATTCTTTAAAATGTTGTCTATTTGCTTCCCTAGTTATACAATATTATGCTGTCTCGCTATGTTTGAAAATCCATGATAAGAAATTATCCTTTGAGTTGAATGTGGTAAACTGAGTTTTGCTTCGCCTTCAGCTAGGATAATTTCTATTTTCTGTACCTTTATTACAGTTAGTTGTCCTGTCGTGAAGTCAACTGACTGTCATATTCATTAATGCTATTTAAGGAGAAAAAAATTCATTTGGTTCTTAAAGCATATCTGAATTAGCTTTGGTCTTTACTGTCATATTCTTTAACGCTGTTTAAGGTGAAAATAATTCAGTCAGTTCTTAAAGCATATCTGAATTAGCTTTGGTCTTTGCCATAACATCAGTATAAAACAACATATCATACTTTTTTTTTTTTCTTGGTCTTTCTTGTATAGTTGAAGAAAATGTTTTCAAATTTTTTTAAGTTTATGTTTCTGAAGTATACTTAAATAGTCAGAGACAGTGAAAGAACATGAATGTCAAAATGGGCAATTAAAAACTAGTCTAGTTGCATTAGTCTAGTTAAGCTACACTGTGGGGTTTTTTCATAGTGTAATGAAGGCAAAAGAAGCAAATATGTAAAATGTGGATTATCTTTACAAATCTGACATGTTGAATAACAGTTTTGCCAAATTCAACCCTGGTTTTTAAATTATTTCAGCAGCTACTGTCCTTGCAGTGCAAGGGTTAAAGTCAATTGTTTCTGCATTACTGCTCTTTAACATAAAGGATCATCTAACCATATTATGGTTAATGAATTCAGTGTAAGAATTGATTGAAGAGTAGATTTTACAGGAAACAAAAGAGGACTTACATCGTTTCATGAAAGCTGTGTTCTTGGTCTTGATCTCTCTAAATGTTCTTTCACATTCCAGTTCTATTTTTCCTTTTTAAAAATAATATTCTAATTTTCTCCCCAGTCACGGATCTGACCATGCATTTGTCAGCTGACCTGAGATGTTAGCAATATTTATGTTCAAAAAGAGCACCAGAGACCCTTGCTGCCCTCAGAAGATTTGTTGTTTCTAAATCTCACCTCTGCTATACCCAAGTAGGATCATGTTTACTGCAAATGTTCTTCAGCATCTCAGTTACTAAAAGCAGCATACAAGGTTATAAAGCCTTCAGTTCTTCTGAAAAATAAATGAAAGAACAGGTAATCTTTGACACATGTCACAGAAAAATGATACATATGCCCCAGTGTCATAGCAGAATTTTAATCTCCTAGAGTATTCTCTTAAGTGTACAGCACAGCTTGAAAAAAGAACACTGCAACACCCATGGTTTTATTCTTAAATGTATTTTTAATGCAGTTAAGTAATTCATACACTCATGCATAAAGATGGAATATTTATTTAGAAAGACACAAGTTATATAAACATAGATGCTAACCCTTGCATTATGCAGCATCAAGTTGCTACTCAAACATAATGTATAATGACCAAAGATGTCACAGCTTTCAGCAACATTAACAAATTTGATTCTAGAAGTTTGATGATATGGAATGTCTTTGCCAGCAAAGCAGATAAAACGAAAACCTGTAAGTTCACAGTGTTTAACTTACTTTAAGCCACCCTAGGTTCTACTCTGAAAAGTGATAAAGCCAAAGAGCCACAGCCAAGTGAATGGAAGAACTGCTAGTAATGGAAGACTTTTGGTTTATGGAAGGGCTTTTGGTTTATTTGTTTTCAGAGAAAAGTACAACTGGTTTTTGCATTTTTCCCAAAGAAGCATTAACAATACTGCAAACTATATTCTTGTCCATGTTTAAAATAGACTTTTCCTTAAGGTTTTATAGATTTACAATCTGCTTTCAGTTATGTCTTTTTTTTGTTTGTTTGTTTGTTTGTTTTGTACTACTACAACTAGTTGTTGATTTTTTGGTGACTTAGCTGTAATTCACTGTTGCCTTCCAAATGCTTACTGCTAGGAATTATTCTATCCTTTATAGCATCATATGCCTTCAGAGTAACTTCTTGCTGATTTATACGAACTCTAGCTTGTGTGAAATATCTGTCTTGCTGTCATCACAGTCTTACTTCCCTCTTAAATAGACTCTGGAGCAGACAAAAGTGGAAAAGAATTTGTTTGACTTAAGGTCATGCAGAGAAGTTAGGAGTGTGGGCGTAGCTTGATTCTGTTTGGTATGGTAGGGAAGATACCTCTATACGACTCCTTTTTGGTAATGGGACATCTCTTTGGGAAACCTGAGTGAAAGGGGAAGGAAACTCATGTACATCTCCTGTTCTACATAAACACTCCTTGTCAGTCTTTCTTCCGAAAAGTGCTGAACCATCAGTGCCAGCCATCAAAATGGAACCTTTTGTGAATGGGTTGTACTCTTAATTTAGTTATCCAGCTTTTCTACACAGTTGCTTGCATATGGCAAAGCAGTTACATTGTTAAACTGCAGAGTATCTGAGGTGTAAATATTGCATCTTCCTATTTGTGTACCACAGTATTCTGCATGTATACAGCTTTACCAATTATTTTTGTAAGTGAATTTAGGAGGATGCAAGTGTTTCCATTAGTTTCTCTCTCAACCTTTTGACATTAAGCATAATTTTCATTATATACTTAAATGACATTTTACATTGAGGAGACAGATTTTATTGTAAGCATCATCAGCCCACTGATAACTTTTCATTACTGTACTTGCTATTTCAGCAAATAACCCTTCACTAGTCCATTGTTCAGGTCTCAGTAATCTCATTTGAAATTCTGGATTGTGAAATTCTGCTACTTTGAGTTACTAAGGGGAAAAAAGAAAATAGTATTACAGCGCCTGTGGTTAAATATACTGTCAAAGATGAAGCAATTTTAAAATAATTTCAGCTGGATGTGGGGAAAAATAGTAGTGTCTTCAGGCTCTTTCCAGTTACTGCTTCTTATAAACATGTTTCAGAGTGAGTAGATGTAAAATTGTGATCTGCAAAATGTTGGTTTTAAGGATTTAATTATGGTAGCTACCTTGCCAAAAATCTGTGTTTGAACTGTGTCAGTAACTAATGGGAAGATAGTTATCTATATTTTTAATTTAAACCTATCATTCCTTGTCAGATATATTTTAGAAAAGGAGGAAAAAGTTTGTTCCATTAAAACTGTTAGCAGCGATTTGTGGATTGTTTTAGTCCACATTTAGTTGGTGTATTCCTTTATAGGTATGTCAGGGACTTCTTTTAAAGATACGGGTGGCTCGTAAATTACAAAGCCTGGCTCACATTTATGCGTGTATGCAGAGGCACAAGTCTGCAAATATCACCAACGTGCATGAGCCAAATCTTAAAGTTTTGGTATTCATTTTTTAAAGCAGTATAGTTTTTGATGGAATTAAGAGAAAATAGGTGCCTTAGCATCACAAACATTTTTGAAAAGCAGAACCATTGAATGTTTTTGTTGTTCCAGTCTTAGTTACTGTACACAAATGCGTGTGTGTGCTTGATAATGTGTACCTGTTTCCAGGAGCAACAAGCAGGGTCAGTAGTCACAAATGAAACAACTAAATGCCTCCGTGTTTACCTCTTTTGCTTTCTGCTCATTCTCCAGTTTCATGTCTCCCTGCCCTGACATCTCCAGGTAGTGAATGCACTTCAAGTGGTGCTCTGTATTTTTAAGAACACCTTTTCATTTTGCGGTTCTTCTAATGTGTAGTCTTTTTTGTTTCTTCTCTGAACTGGAGGCACTTTAAGTTCATCCCTCAACAACCAATCTGCTCAGATAGTTGTGTGTCTTCTTTTTCCTCAAGTGCCTTTGAGCATCTTTTCTGCAGATACTGCTAATTAATGGTTTTTATTAGGCTGCCTTTTCCCCTCATGTAACCTGTGAAGCAGTAAACCAAGTGGGAGGTTATATAAGTTACCCACTTCAGTAGTTAACGTTTTCTTTCCCTGTCAAAAAGATTCAGGAAACTACACTAATTAGAAAGAATTTAAGGGCTTTATAAGGCTATGGAACTCCATTATTTAATATCAATGAAAAATTGGCTACTGAATTTCTAATACATTAAAAATGAGCCTGATAAAAATACTTCTTGTTTGAGATGCTACTTGCATATAGTCCTCCCTTAAGCCTCTCACCAGTGACCATCTATTCCATAGGAAACTTAACCCCAATTCCACTTCTGGTTGATGCACTCTGTGGCACAAGAGGTGGAGATGTCTCAGCATTTTTGGTCTGATTTTTATTGTTTTTTTAATATTGAGCTCTTAATGGTTTAAATATGAAAACTCCGTAAGATGGGCTGTTTGACTTGATACACTTCCTTAGACCTTACGTTTTGTGCAATCTCTGGCTTTGCATCTTTAGTGCTACGTAATGTATGTGCAAAAAATTGAAGTTGTTTTGAAGAAGCTGTTAGAAGCAATTACATGGGTAATTTCTGCTTAAATAACCAGTGATTATTGGTATTGATGTTTTTAAACCATTCTCATTAGTACTTCAATTTATATTCGTTCACAGTTTGAATACTTCTATCCAGATTTTTTTAACTGAAATCTTTTTTGTAGATACAACAGTTACTGCAGAATCCTTGGTCATGCTTTTAGTTACAACAATTCTTTGCCCTGTTCTTACGTGCCTGGAGCAGGCTTCCTGGACCAATCTGAACATTTGTTTCCATCTAGCGATCTGGTTTTGTTGTGTTTATTCTGTGGCCTGTGGCTGAGGAATGTTATGTTAGCTGACTGCTGGAAGAAGCTGTGCTGATGCTTGCCATGTGCTGGTTTACTCTTGTGTGATGGGGTTTCTTTTGTTTGTGGGGTTGTTTTTTTTTTGGTATGCTTATTTTTACGCATGTTTCAATCTTGCCGTCTCATCACGTTATTTTTCTAGACCTGGAACTGTCAGCTCCTTGGCAGCTTTGCATTGCAGTCATGCTAACGTGTACTTATTTATCTTGGTTGATCATGTGGGAAGCAAACTCTGCAGTTGGCTTTCTTCTTCTAAATGGATGTCTTTTCATTTATTTGTTTTTAAAGGAAGGCTGTTTTATATGCATATCATATATGTCTAATTAGAACCTCCACACTGAAGCATTTAAGTGGTTCTGGCTTACATGATGCTAAATGGTTTCCTATAAACCATGAAGCCATCCTTTATCTGATCAAAAGATTGCAAAACAAACCAATACAGAAGATTCCTACTTAACTCTTTTAGCTTGGATTGATTTGCTATTGTGGCTTGAACTATGCTGCCTTACTAATCCTGGCTATGGATGGGTTCAATAGGTATTGATACATTGTTCTGTTTTGAACGTGGTTGCTCCATCTACACAAGTGAAAACGTGGCTTGGAAATGCCACGACTGCAAAGTGCTGGAAGCAGTGCTGTGTAAAGAGGGCTAATGGAAGGTCAGATACTTTGGATCCTGTGTTTTACAGATCTTCTGTGAGTTACTCTTCTGAGATGCTTTTCAGCGTCGATAAAATAAGAGCATCTGTTACTACATGTATATTATTTTATAAGCTCTTTGGTACAGCTCACGTACTAAAGCAAGTGATCTTCTCTTGTTCAACCAGAATGTTGTTAAAATGGTGCCAGAATTTAAGCTGCTGTATCTTTTTTTTTTTTTTTTTAGTGTGACTAAGAGGCTAAGATCCCTTTTTCCTAAAAAGGCGTGATCAGTTTAGCTGACAAAGTGTTGGTATGCACACATACGGACAGTTACTTAATCTGTGTAAACTAAGCTGTATCATCATTTTAAATGAAAACTTTGTGCCTTGTTTGAAAGGAGTTCATCATGTGTGCATGGTTATTCTGGCTCTCTGACTTCACTGTAGCATCAGAAAGCCAACAAGTAAACTGGTATTTTGAGTGCAGTTAATTACTGCAGAATGATAATTGTAACTCTTCTTCCTTCCCTTCTGCAGAATGACAGGAAGGGAGTTCTTCTCTCGGTTTCCAAGTCTTTATCCTTTCCTTCTCAAGCAGTTGGAGGTTGTAACCAATACTTTGAACAGGTAAGGCAGTGTCTGAGGAAGCTTTGTATTTCAAAGTGCAGTGAAAAGGCTAAACAGAGTTGTGCCACATATACCCTAACGCTGTTCTTTTCATCAGTGATTCTTGAAACAATATAGTTCCACTAGTGTCTTTTGCTAAGGCTTTTTTCTTGTAACTTCTGCATGTTGCAGTAAGTCTCTGGAGTATGAACTACTGTTGAGTAATTAGTAGTTCCTGTGTTCCTAGGATCGTATGTTAAAAGAGCATCCATTTTTCAGGAAAACACAGAACCCAGGTGTTTGACTGTCTCATGTTTAATGATGATACTTCCTAACATGTTCAGGGTCATAGGCCTCACATAACCCTAAATGAACACTTCGTAGCCTGTGACACACTGACTTTGGGGAGGGTCCTTGATCTCTTTTGAAGGGTTCCACAAATGGTGGCTGAGAGCTCTCACTTGATCAATGCAGATGATACTGTTTGGGATGATGCTGATGCTGTTATCCCCAGGTTCGTGAACTTTTAAAGTAAACCAGTGCTGGCTTTGTTTTCTCTTAAAATGCTGTGGTATAAACTGTGGAAGTTGAGCAGCTGACTTCCGGGTGAGGTTCAGCTGTCTGCTTAATGGACCTGAGATGGATACTTGGGAGCAGGAGCTTCACCAGTCGTTGCATGTTTTGCAGCCTCTGCTCTTAGAAAAGAGGGGGTATATATTCCACACAGCAATCTGCTTTACCTGACATTTTGACTGTCATCACTGGAAAATTTGGGGAAGTCTTTAAACTGAAAAAGATTAAAAATTGCTGCCTGAAATATTGGCCTTCGATGCTTTTTTTGTTGGAGATTGAGGCTTGTATCTTACTATTAATAATTAACTACCTCAAGAAGTGTTGATTTTGACTTGGATTTCCGATTGTTTTTGCAGTATGAGTAGTAGCTGCTTGGTGTTAATGACAAGAACTATTCTTTAATAAAGATTGCTATTTACTAAATGCATATTTCCTTCCAAACTGAGAAAAAGACTCTTGTAAACTGTCTTTTTGTAACTCAGCTTTCTCGGTTTCTTAGTTCCTAGAGAAACATGATCTGTGTTGGTTTTTAATATTATTTAAAAGTGAAGTCAGATCACCATTACTAGGAATAAAGGATGCTTGGGATAATGTTGGAAGGTGAAGGGAGCACAGCCTTAAGGGCCTTCATACAGGGGTCCCCAGTGGTGCCACAGGAGGACTGGATGCCATGTTTGATCCCAGCAGGGTTTGCACTTTCTTGCCATGATGAGCCTTGAACCAGAAATGCAGAAGGGTGTCATATGTGGAAGGATCTCAAGACTAGCATGAAGGAGGATGCTTTTTTTATATTTCTTTTTCACCAAATGCTTCTTATCACTTTTTTATTCAGTGAAGCTGAAGAGTTGAAAATCCATCCAAGCCTGTTCCTTTTGCTTTTAATTCTGGGAAGGCTGTATCCATCTCCAATGGATGGCACTCACTCAGCACTCAGCATGGCACCATTTGTCCCATTTATTATAAGGTAAGGTGATTTTCTGGTATTTTTCATACAATGGGGGTTCTGCCTTCAATCTTTGGATTTTGTTTTTTATGAAATGCCTTATTAAGAGTCTCATCAGCTTTAATTCTTAAAGGAAAAACTGATACTCATTGGTTGGGCTTCTGTATTATTATTAATGCTTGTTTTGGGGGAATTGGAAAGAATTGCAGCTCATGTGAGCCATTGTGTGACTTATTTGTAAATCTTCATCTTCAAATGCTGTCATAGACAGGGTAGATGAAAACTGGTGAGCTTGACTGACTTTAGCAATGCAAGATTTGCATTTCCGATGTGTTTTTTTCAGTCCTGCGGAATGATTGTAACACGTGAATGTGATGACTAATACGTAGATTTGTAGATGTGTATACATATCTCTCCATATCCATCCATATATAAATATATAGAATATATCCATATCTTTATCTAGCTATATATATATCTAATATATTTCTAAGATGGCTTAACTTTTTATACAGTACAACTTTCATTTATATGTTGGTTACATCAAGATATTCAGCAGATATTTATGCTATTCTCTATGTCGCTGGTGTGGGATGAGGAGCTTGATAAGGGAGCAGGAGAAATGATCATAATCAGTATTTGAGAGGAAGTCTTGCTATCTGTGTGAAAGCTTCAGAGCAATAGGGTGAGAAAGTTCTGTACTTAATCTTGCTTCTACAAGATAAAGTTGTTGTTATCCTAAGATCTTCCCATTTTTTAAACTACTGTTTGTTAGAAAATAATAATAGTTCTGTCTGCTTATTCTTCACAGGGGATGGGATGTATCTCTTGCTTCTTACAAGTTTTTTTTTTTAATTTTCAAGAACAAATAATAACCTGCCCTTTTTTCTTAAAGGAAAAAACATGTAGTAACAGTTTTTAAATGCACTGTATTTAACAATTAAAGATACTTGGTATTTCTGCTATATTTGACTCTTAAATGCTTTAGGGGAAAAAGTTTAAAACTGTGTTTGATTACGTCTTTGATTAGCTCTGGTTTTATGCCTTTGTTAGTATGTCTAGTATGTCAGAGAATGCTTTTTTCTTTTATGTTTCAGCATAGTTTCCAATATCAGTAATAGATTAACTTTTGATACGCTTCTGTTTACAGCTTTTGGGTTTTGCCATTACATTATGACCGCTACTTCTGGCAAGGTACATACACCAGCAAAATAACTCTTCACCATTAGCTTATTCTCTTGAAGTTGTTTAAATCTGTTCAGAAGTTGTGGCGCAAAAACCCCAATAAAATTTTTAAAAGAAGAACCCCAAACATTTAGGAGACCTGTAGAATAGGACCTGCCTTCCTTTAACTGTGCTCCTAAAGAGGAGTGATGTGGCAGATAAAGATGACATTTTTCTGCATTTCCGTTCCATTGAATTTGGCAGTAAGTGCTCTGGATACAGGTATAAGACTAGAATAAAATATATATTTCAGACAGAACATTGTATGTGGGTGTACAGATATGCATTTTTTCTGCATTTACTTGGCAAAGCATTGACTTCTTTTTTTTTTTTTTTTTATGGTTGCCAGGGGACAATACCAGGGATTCTGCATGGGGAAATATTTGTATTTATGACACAGCTCAGTGTGCTATTACTGGCTATATTTCTATGTGCAGGTCTTACACCCTTGTTCAGTGAATACTGTGATTGTTTTCAGTTCACCCTGACTGCATTAGTTGGAATACATAAGGGATGATTTACCTGGGTAAAATAAATAGGCTGCTATTTTCCCTTCTATTTCCCTTCCTATTTTCCATTCTACAGGAGCAGATGAACTAAAATAAAATTATTTCCTGTTCATTTGGTTGTTCTTTAGGAGGTGGTATTAAAGATTGTAGTGAAGTAACCACTTGAAGAGGATCAAAGAGATGGCCTTCTGCCCAAGGCCCTATGCATCAAGACGTTAAATTGTATATGTTAACTGTTACATTGAATTGCTCAATGTCATACTGTATTATATAACATCCGTGTATACATATAATTACATGGTAGCCCAATGCAATTACAACATTCAGTTGCCGTAGTTTTACATATTTCTATTGCTGTACCACTGTCAAGGAAAGATACTGCTTATGTGGCACGGAGAGTGGAAAGGTGAATATAACCCGTAACTGATCTCCAGACTCTTTCGGGGGCTCACCCCACAACAAAGTGGCATTCATTTGTTGCTCCGGGAGGATGAACAGAATACTTACTGTGTTTGCAAGGAAATGAGCAGTTCTCAGAACAAAACTACGTTGAGCAGGAGGAATTCAAATTGAGCTTTTGAAGAGTTTCATTTAAGCCTGAGTGGAATTTTCCATCTAGTGGGAGTAGAGCTGTGGTTGCTCTGACCGTGCTGAGATGAATTGCACAATATGAGTAGGACTGAACGCTACAAGGACAAATCTCAATCTCCATGCACATACTTGTTACTCCCTGCTGAACTTGTGCATTTGATTACCTATTTGCAGTTCTATTCAAAGTTACTTTTTCCCTGTTTCCCCTTGCAGATGTTTTATTTGGAAGGGAACACTTTGATTCACAACTCATTACCTCACTGTTTTTTTGCTTTGTTTTGTTTTGTTTTTTAAGAGCTAGATAGCTCTGCTTTAATGGTTACTTTCTAAGATGGAGGAATGTACAGAATGTTTTTGCTTAACAAGGGAGGTAATCAGGAGGTAATGTTTTAAGTATGAAACAAAAACATAACCTCCCTTTCGCCTCCCCCTTTCAAAGACCTGCAATCTTTTCAGAATGATCTAAATTTGAGTTGCCTTCTGTCCTCTCATACCATGGCATTGACAGAGTGTTTGTTTAGTGTTAGATGTTCTGGGCTGAATGCTCTGAAGGAGTAAAATGGGTATTGCCATATTGACTTGGATACGTTTCACTAATTGAAGTTTAGCCCTGTTTAGGAGTGTGACTTTTTAATCTTTGAAGAAGTTTTTTTAAAATTAGCTTTAAAATCTCAAACAATGTAAGGGTTTTTTAAGACTCTTTGAGTGTGTGTGCCGTGTCTTCCACTTGACAAAACTGTTTTTAATTCTTAGTGCAATTTCCCCTTTACAACTTTTGTCAAATAGATTTCAAGGCAGTGTTGCTTTTAGGTATATTATGTTGCAAGTTATTGAAGAAACTCCTTGTCTGAAGACAATTTAAATAGAAATGGGAACATGTTTCCATGAAATTAACACAATTATAAAATAGACACTGTTTCCATGTGCAGAGTTTTGTAACTTGCATCTTACTGTAAAATGGATGAGCTAAATTCCCCGATGCTGTTTGCAGCTGGGGACCAGAGTAGGTGGCGGTGGGAAGCCCTAGTCCTTTGCAGTTGTTCTCTCCCCCCTCCTGGCCCCCTTCATCCACCCCCCTGAACTGAGGTGGTGTTATTTTGTTTTTGCACTCAAGTGAGCTTGTCTTTAATATACAAGGATAATTACCGTGACTATTAGCTAATGGCAGACAGTAAGGTGCAAGGAAAACAATTGTGTGTGGTGAGGAAAAATCTTCTGTAAGATGGAGCATTGTCATCTGCCCTGTTACTGCAAGTCATTCCTAAAACAGTGCCTAGAGAAGGAAAGGGGAAGTCCACATCAGCTGTGGGCAAACTGGCAGCTTAAATGCCATCATAGTAGCTGTGATAGGCAAGCTCAAATAAATCCGTTATTTAAGTGGGCTGGATGCATGTGCCAGAGAGTACGTGGATTTACATTGATCCTAGTTGTCCCCTGTCCTGGAGAGGCAGAGGAAACAACTGAAGATGGTAGGACTTCTTTTACGGGTACACTTTTTTCTTGGAAGTTACTTGTCAGAACAGGCTCTTTGAAACCTCCTACTAAGCTGCTGGCAAAGTCAGCCCAGTAAATCTCCTAAAAATCACTCAGCTGAAGTGGTGTGAGATGTCAGGAGTGTTGCCTGTGATCCCTTTCCCACAGCAGTGCTGGGGATGGCTGCCGGCTGCGTGGGAGCTCTCCGCAAGCACCGGCATGACATCACAGCAGGTTCTTGTGCATCGCGTCCTTGCACAGCGCCGGGGGGCCTGCTGTGCCAGCAGCCTGTGGGGCCAGGGTGACGTTCCTTTGCTAACCTTTGTTTTGTTGGGCTTTTTGAGTGGGTTTGACCAGACTCTTTAAGGATCTGTTACCCTAGGGATTTGGTGGTCTGTGGATGTGTTACGTGACTCTCACCTTACCTTTCTTAGCAGATACTTACATTTCTGAGTCTTTCCCTCTGCAAGAAGTGGTGCAGACTGTTGGCTCCAATTTCTTTCAAAATTGAGGGGAAAAGCAAAAAATATCCTAGGGGCCATGATTCCATAAACAAACTGAAGCTGTCTTGTTATCAGAACTGTCTCACTCTCCTGTTTCTTGTGGTCTTTATTCACTGTAAGGTTTTAAACTTATTTCAAAGTCTTTACACCCCACACATAATGTGGTGCGGTACTCTTGGTTTTATTCAGTGGATAGATACACTAAGCTTTGTTGACTAATTATTAATTAATTTTTTTTTAACTTAACAGTTTCTAATCCAGACTAATACACAGGTTACAGAAGATTATTCTTAAAACTTAAAAGCAAAATGTGGGTTTCTGTTATAAAAGATCAGATTCCTTCAGTGAAGTTGAAGAGGTTCCATATATAGCATATAGATTCCATAAATTGTTCTGTACAAAATGCTATTCAGAGATTAGGTATTGTCAGATACCAGCAAGCTCCTCATTATTTTAAAGATACTGCTACTCAGCATACAAGTTTCTAACAAAAACAGAAACTGAAATTTTAATCTTTTACATTTAATTTTGTTTTGCAGTTTTTATTGGCCAAAGTGAATCACAGTCTTATCTTTAAAAATATTCACTGGAAATTTCAAAATAGATCTTCAGTTGCACTCTGCTTGAACCTGGTACAAAGGGCTAATTATTTTCAATTGTTTTCTGATTAGTATATTGCTTAAGGTCTTTCCTATGTAATGAAGCAACCTCATGATGTTGCACAATATTGTATCCCCTAAACATGGTTTCCAATTGCCAGATATACTTAATATATTTACATTACTGTGCTGTTTTGCTGTTGACTGATTTATCTCTGGCTCTTTGGTGCCTTACTAGTAAGATGCAAAATGTCATTCTGACACAGCTTTGTGTGTGTTTTTTCTCTCCCCATTCTTTTTCCACCTCTGTTCACAAATTCCTTGCATATTCCTTTTAGTCTTCATTGCTCAGTTTACTTCAGTCTGGATAAGAGGGAAATATTATTGCCGCGGTTCACATCTTTGCTTTTGAACAACAAATCCAATGATGTAGAGGGGCATACATAAAATTGTGATCTTACTGTTGTAACCTGTGTGTACTAATATTGCAAAACATGGAGTTCTGTGTTTTAGGCGATTTGAAAAATATGTATTAAATAAGTGAGATTGATCTGAGTGTATTTCTGCCTCTTAGGAAGAGGAGCACCCGACCATGAGTTCTGGGCCTCTCTGAGTCAGTTGTGTGGCCTGGATGGAATGCTTCCCCTTCTGTTTACAAGTCTGTTCTCTCTGCAGTTCTGACTGCATAGTGATTGGTACTCATCTGTAAAAATATTTATGGTTCACCATAAGTATTTATTAAGGAGAAGGTGTTCAGACTTTTAGCATTTTAAAATAAATGGTAAACAGTTTGTAATTTTTTTCTGTTTTGATTAAGTTCAAATCGTAGTGCTAGAGAAGACTGCAAAGCGCTTGCCTGTCAGTAGGCTATTCTGGATCTGATCAACTAACAATCATTGTACATATTGTATGTTCTTTGCTGTATTCCTCAACCTTTTCTCTTAAACTGTGGACAGATGTTCTTTTTGTGTTTAAGTGGTGCTGAGGGGAAATATTACAGCCCCTAGGTATTCATTATTGATTCCTTACTCCAGTTTTTCCTGTATTCATCAATCTGTTTGCTTGTCATTGACAGATTATGATCTGAAGCAATTTAGGAAGTACTCACGAACTGTAGGGAGCTGTCAGATTCATGGGAAATAAAAGGTGACATCTAGCAGAGAGGTGTTCATGAGCACTGAGAGTAACAGAATCTTTCTCCAGTATTGCAGACTCCTGAAGAGAGCCAAAGGCTGGCATCCTAGGTTAAAATTTGATGTATATTGCTTCTTATTTGAAACATCATCCAGTAAAAAACACGATAGGGTGCTCCACTGTCAACACATATGGCTGGTGAAGTATCATTTATTAAAATTCGGCGCTCAGTAAGTACTTTGCTGATCAAGATAAGTAGCCAAATAGTACTATTTAGCTTGTTCCACAAAAATATTTGCAGGAAGGAATATGAAAATAGAGTGAAATCATTTATTAACTCTGCAAAACGTAGCCATAGTAGTCAAGGAAAACCAAGTGTAACGATAGTTTCCAAAGTGAATATTATTTTTAAAGGACAGGCTGAGTTTGAGAAGAGTCAGTTTTGAGAAGGCTTTTTGGCAACAGGCTAGCTACTTTTGGGGGTATGGCTGAGAGGAAAGTGTCTTTGAGAACCCAGTTCCTTTGGTTGGTTTCACAGGTCTGAAATTGTCAAGTTTTGAAAATTTCTCTTCTTGCATTATTGTTTACAATCAACTGAAGCTTTCAAAATCATCACAAGGTGCTGAGACTTGATTTATGCATTCAACTTCCCTTTCATAAAGTTCAAAATAATGATACAGTTGCTAAGACAAAGTAGTTTGTCTGCATTCTTTATTGTGCTTTTTTTTTCCTAACTGTTCTGGCAGGAAGTGGTCTGTGTTTCTTTCCATTACTCTCCAGTTGTGAAACATCATCGTGGCTTCTCACAAATTAACAAAGTTGAAATATGGTTGTGAATGAAAATTCTTCTTTTAGATGACCTTGAGTTAAGAGCTGCTTTGTTTTCTCTAGAATGCTACGAACCAAAAACTGATGAAAGGAGGCTCTAAACTCATATGACTTCACCAAATAGTTAAATGAACCTAGACGTTAGCTACCTGGAGATATTATTTGAGATTTCTTGATGGGAATGCAAGAAGAGAGCTACCATTTAAAGTGTCAGCATGTTCTGTAGCAAATCTCCATTTGGAGAGAACATATTTCTGTTTGTCTGAAATTTACACACAGTATTAGTAACAGTTTTCATAGGCTTACATGCTAGAGATCTTAGTTTGTTGGCTGGCTGAACCACAACAACTCAAGTTTCTGTTGTTGATTCCACTTGCTGTCAGCTGGCCACTTTTTACAGTAACTGAGGTCTTGGTGACAAGAAGAGAGAAATGCCTGTAATTTCTCCCCAGAAAGCCCTTGGAAACATGGAGAAACAACAACTGGCATAGCTAGTGGACAGCTTTAACAAATAAAAATCCGTGTGCTTTGCCTCCATAGTTCCTGCAGTATTTACAGCTACTCTGATTCATTAAGTGCTTGTGTGGAAAACACTGCCCTTACAAAAACATAAGGTTTTATCTTAATTGCTCAAGTTGGAAGAATAAAATACTTAACACGATGTATAAAGAGACTAAAAGTTTGGGTAACCATTAACTTCACTTTAAAGGAAGTAGATAAGAATGTAGACGTTTACTACTGCATAAATAACCTGAAATTAAACTTGATCTGTTTCTGTCCGTGGTTGTGTTCAAACATATTCTGGACTACTTCATGTGTTGATTGTAGATCTAAAACCTCCAGCAAACTTTTGATACTTTTGTAATGTTTTTCTGCTTGTCAGGTAAATATTGAGATGCTCTATGAAAACTCAGATTATTCTGGGGTTTTTTTGGTTCTTAATTGCAGATTAAAGAACAAAAAATTGTCTTCAGGCCAATTACAACACAGGTTTACACAGTGAAGTAAGTTTTAAAAATTAAATGCTTTGGATACTTCAATTGCCAATGAATATAGAAATCAATGAAATGATTCTATGATTCCATGAAAATAGTTGTGTTTCCTTGAAAGAAAAACACAGAACAAGCAAATCAATAAATAAACAAAAGAAACTTTAGATACCTGTATAGCATATTGTTGTTTGTATTCCAGGAAACCTTACTATCAACAATAATTAATAGGTACTGTCCTGCTGATTTGTCCTCAGTATGGAAGTCCAGGTTAATTGTGTGGAAGCATGAGTATGTTTTTTTTAAATGCTGGTTTTAGAACTCTCTTTGCTTGGAAATCTGTAATACTGCATTTGAAAGTTGCTAAATTTAATCTTTCAGAAAATAACTTGAAGGGAAAAATATGGACTCGACTATAATCACAGTGAATTTTTTTTCTAAAAAAGGCTGGGTCTTTTTGAGTTATCTCACTCAATATACAGACACTACAGTGCTCTTGAATCTTCATACCTGTTGCTAGATACTGTTCTCTGTCATCCCTATCCATGTTTTCCCCTGATGTAATTTCACGTTTTTGATTCTTGCTTTAGAACTGATAACATGGCTTGAACTATATAGCTGTATGGTGGAGGAAAGAGAAAACTTCTTTCTCATAGAACTTACCGTGCCTATATGGAATTGGACAGAAGCCTTGTTACAAGTTTTTCTTTCTGTTGCATTTGTTAGAACCTTGTGGCTTAACTAGCTCCAGAGCTTAAAGGATACCATCTATTTTATTTATTCATTTATTTTTAATCAGTTTCATCTTTTAAAAGCCCCAGAGGCTGTTAAAATGCTTTAACTAGCAGGCAGAGTTGGTTTGTTTGAATTGCAAGCGCGCCTTTCCTGCCTCACGCTGCCCTCTTCTCCCAAACTCTTTGTGATGGTGGTAGGATACTTGGTTTGACTTACAAGGTCAGAGGCGCCTTCTGCAGAATGTTCCCTTTCTCCTTGTTCAGCCTGTTCTCCCCTTGTTTCAGTTCCATTTTGATGGCTGCTGTTGGATTCCCTCTTCTAACATTTTATGAAGGCAACGGATGTGAATGTATTTCAGCTGAAAACAAAATTGTGGTGCTGTGATACTGTCTGTAGAACTGAAGGAACTGTATTGTTAATAAGCAGTGACACAATTATTGATGCACAGGTCTCTGTAACAACATCCAGTAAACCTGGAAGTAGGTATTCTTCTCCTTGTTAAGACTGCTTCTAACAATTGTAGGCATCACTTAATATAATGGACATATTTTCAGCTACAGGTGTGGTTTTGCCAAATTAATACTATTCATTTGTTTCTGTGACCTTCGTATAAATAATAACCCTTTATTTTGTTAATTTGAGTATTATAAGGTTTGTTGAGGAGTAGTAATAAGAAAGGGAGAAAAATAAGCACATAGGAAACACCTGCAGTTATTTGGTTGTGGGTTTTGGGTTGTTTTGTTTTGGTTTTTTTTGTAAAGAAAAAAAAAAGTTGAAGATATTTTTATTTGGAGCTAGTGTTCTGTTGTTTGCAGCCAGAGTAATAAATTAGATACTTTGATGTGTGCAGAGGAGTATGGAATCTTTGTGCCTTGTGGGAGTTGATTGTAAATTTTGTCAGTTAGGAGGAGGGTTGTTCAGGATTTAAGTGTTAAAGCTGGAACGCGGCAGTGCAAGTGCATTGAATCTACAGTTACACAAAGTGAAACCTCAGATTTATTGACTTTTTGTTCTTGATCATGGACTGTTTGAAGTAAACATGTTTACATCCAATACCTCGTGCACCTAGGTAAACAGTACTGAGTTCAACATGGAATACTACTTCAACAATTGTTAATGGCCCTCAGGATTTAATGGGACTGTATCACATGAGGATTTTGCAAGTTTCATTGCTTGTTGCTACCTTGAGTATGCCAACCTAATTTTATTGTACGTTTTTACATAGGACAATATTTTAGATTTTACTTAGATTTTGAAGTCTATTTATACATGATCTGCATGTAAGGAAAGCATCATATACTGAGAACTTCTTTTTAATAATACTCCCAAGTATTTTTCAAGTCAAAGAAAATGATTCTGTTTTAAATACAGGTTTTTCACGTACTGCCCTAATGGATGCAAGTACTTGCTTGCAGAGAATATAAGAGGGAGCCAGTGACAGATCTTAGTCATGTTGTTGTCAGGTGAAGCTCAGAGTTTAGATGGTGAAAAGGCCAAGGCTGGGGATCCTCTTCCTTTCTGCCAATATCGTGGCAAGGCAACTGCCACTTAAGTGAAACTAATCTCAGGGATGGCAGTGTGTTAAACTGCTGCAGGAGGAGTAACCAGAGTAGTTTAATCGCCTTCAACTATTGCTTTCCTTAAGCTGCTGGATTTTGCTGCAGGTACAAACTGAGTTTCACTGGTTGCCATAATTGTGGAATGATTTTTCTTGATAAGGCTTGTGAGACTGCATCCCATAGTTGTTGCTATTTAAGAATACAGGTAGTGGACTCAGTGTTAAGATATATAGTTGATTTTGGAGGCTGTTATAACAAAAAGTGCTATGTTGGATTAGATCATTGTTTTGTGTTAGTTGTTTTATTTCCATTCACTCTTCCTCTCACATTTTGAGAATTGATCCTGTTTAGTTTTATTTACAGGTGAAGAGATGATCTAAGTGGGATCAAGTGAAGATCAAAACTGCCTGTTCTTAATCTAGGGTGCTGTTAAAAGCTGTGGAAAAAGTAGACTCTATTTTGACATTCTTCTGGCAAAGTTCTTGCATGATTCAGGAATGAAGCCAAGTGCCTTCAAAACATGAGAGATATACACAAAAGTGCCTTCAGGGTATGCAGAAGTTCAGGGATAGTTCACTAGTGGTGACTTGGCATCATACCTTGCATGTGAAAGGAGTGTTTTGGAAACGTTATCAA
>VZZY01015665.1:236716-329074 GCA_013400335.1 Eurystomus gularis
ATTTTTTATTTTTGTTGTGGGGGGGGGGGGGGGGGTGCATATGGACAGACAACTATTAGGAGATTTGAAACAATAAATACTTTAAAAAATTGGGAAGTTATTTGCCAGTGTAAAACACCTTCTTTGTGTTCCCGTATGTGTTCCTATGAAGCAGATACTTCATTGTTCTTAAGCTTTGTGATGCTTTTGTTCCTTAGTAATGACTTCATAGGAGTGCTCCTAGGAGGGTTTCCACAAAGATGTCAGCTCCTGTGACTACACTGGAGCCTCTGTAGCAATCTGTAGCGTGGGAAGTTTGCATTAATGTATGGCAGGTGCATAGTACAGTGGCTGGCTGGGGGCTGGGTTCCTTCTGGTCGAGTAGTAGCTGTGGGTTTGCATTTCCCTCAGGCACAGAAAGTTGCAGAACCAGGTCCCCCGCCTTTGGGGTGAGTTCTCCACCCCATGGGCACCTGTGTGTCTGCTCAGGGGAGGAGGAGGAGGAGGAGGTTATTGCCTCCTGATTTAGGATCCTCAAAGTGCAAACCGGAACCTAATTTAAGGGTCTCAGTTAGACCTCTGGAACACTCAGCTGCTGAGCTTCTTATAGAGAACAACAGTTTGGGGCATGAGGAGAGATGAAGATTGGACTTGTCTGTGATTTTTAGAATTGCACTTTTACCTTATATATTATTCAATATAAATGCTGAGGTGGCAGCCTCTGTTGTGGACCCAGAATTTAGGCAGCTGAGACAATTTTTCCTGTACTATAAAATTACTTTCTTCTTTCTAAATATAGAGTAGTCACTTCTATTTCCATAAAAAAATGATAAAACAGTGTGGAACAAAATTTGATGTGTAAAATACTGTATTTCCATATATGTGTGTGCATGTGTTACTAGTCTTTAATGTCAGTTTTTACAAGAAAACAAAGTTTAAGTCAGGTTATCTAAACATTGTTCTCAACTCAATTTTTTTATTACTAGGAAAAACCCCACCGAATTCCATTCTAATTCATTGCATCATGTTTGGGGAGAAAACCCTCTCTGAAACATGTAGTATTAGAAAGTACCCTTGCACAAGTTAGAGGAAACCCTGTCATTTTACCCAGTTTCCACTCTTCCTTCTGAAGACGTGTCAGATTACTTGGGGTTTGTAGAAGGTGATGAACAAAATAGAGAATGTTCTTGAGAATACAGATACAGCTAATTAAAAATTAAACAATTATTACAGCATCAGTATTGCTTGTGTTTGGAAGGAACATCTACATGTGAGAATCTCCTGGTTAAGAAAACATAGTTTAGCAGGAATGGTTGCAGACAAACCGCTTCTCAGGTTTAAGGTTACTGTGCAGTAGAATTAAAATATTTTTGTTCAAAAAAAAAAAGAGTGTTTTTTTTAGTAGGAGCTAAGCTGACTAAGCTTTTCCATATGGAAGAGCCTCCAGTTGTGACTGCTCTGCTTTTGCATCCTGTTGTGAAGGACAACCAGTCTTTGAAGAGGAAATGCAGAGATGATCTTTCTAAAAATCCTTCCCTAAGAGGGAGTACATGGGGAGGTGGAGGATAGAACATGCTGCCACACTGAGAGGATGGAAATTCCCACAAAAGCCTGTTGTTCAGGGATAGTGTAGCTCTCTGCTTCCTCTACACAAGGTCTATGTGTTCCAGGCATACCGTGGCCTAAGGTGACTAAAATGTCAGAACTGCTACACTATTTCCACTAAGTCTATTGAGTGTCTTGTGTTTAAAACCCTATTAATTCAATTACTGGTTCGGGATGAAAACTGTTTTCTTATTTCCCTGATGTGAACTAAAGTAAACAACTACTTGGAGTATTGATTTAAATTTGCTAGAGATATTTGAAACCTTATAAAATATTATAATTTAATTTTTTTAATGCGTAGGCATGACCCTGCATGGCTTGTCTGGAAGAACTCAGAAGTAGTTTGCCCGTTTTGACAGGGGATAGTCTCAACTACATGTGATTTCGTAAACTGAAAATACGTAAGAAGCAGTTTGGGAAAAGGATGAGAGGGTAGAAGGAGGGAAGGCCATCTCTCTTGGTCACTGCAATCAGCAGGGAGGTATGAGAGCATAATTTCTGCCATACTGCATTTCAGATCACCAGAGTCATTTGGCCGTTCGTTGCTAGACCCTGTGGTAACTTCCTCGGTTGTCTGAGGCTGCAGGTGGCTGAATCGTACCTGCCTTACAAAAATGGACGCATGCAAGAATTTCTGGCTTTGAAAGACTTGGCCTAACCTACTTCTTAGTTGATAAAAGATTTTTATTCGCTTCAACTCAGTATACTTGCTACTGAAATAGTATACAAATGGTTAATATGTTAATACAGCTAAATAGTTAATTCTATTTATTTTCATAAATCTACAGCCAGTTAAAACCTTAATAACATGAAAAGATAACAGGTTCTTCATGGCCTGTGTTTTATATGCAGTCTTGAGTCTTACCAGTTCGTTTTTAATAAATTAAAAGCATTTGTTTTTGAGGTAGTAGTTGTTAAGCAATAGAAAATCATTTTCCTATGTGTCTTTTACTTCCTGCCTTTAAACATGTTCTAAAAACCAGTGGAATATACAGCCTAAAGTTCCAGTAGACACCATATTGTGTTCTTCTGGAAGCATGTGATTAAGAACATGGAGTTCAGTAGTCAAACTCATCATACATTTGAATATGATTTTTGTATAGTAAGTAACATAAACATCGAGAAAAATGAAATGAGATCATACACTTACCATCTTCATGGCATAATTGCTTCTTTTCTTTTCTTTTAACTTAATGTAAACACAGGAAATTCTGAAGGGATAAAGGCCTTCAGCATGGCTCTGGTATGACTTATGTTTCTAGACAAATACCCTCTCACTACTAAGAAGAAAGACTGTACATTTGTTTTGTGAGAAATGTGGTTTAATGTTCATTGTGTGTGTCCTTTGTTTTGTGTTAGCCACAGCAGTGGCTTGCATCTGGATGACAAAAAATAGGTATTTCTTCTTTTTCTAGGTGTGGGCGCTCTCCTGTGTACCGTTCACGTGAGATGTCAGGTCGGGCCCTTGTTCCTTTTGTTATGGTAAATGAAGTACCACATACAGTGCTGTCCTTGCTGGAGGGGCTTCCAGACTCTACCAGTCCTTGCATACGACAGAATAACATTCATGGAACACTTCTGCAAGTAAGATTTTTGGGGATTGTTTGGGGGTTGGTTTTTTTTGTTTGGTTTGTTGGTTTTGCTTTTGTTGTTTTGTTTTTTACTGTGTGGTTTTTGTTGGATTTTTTGATTCATATTTCACAGCCACATAACATGCAGTGAGTTGTACTGAACACTCACGCGTTGTCAAAACGTGTGTGAAGACTGCTTTTGAGTTGATTCTGTCAGATGATAAATGTGGAATGCACATTTCAGCTGTCATTAGAACGCTGTAAGCTGTAAATATCAATGTTTACATTTCATACAATGTTTCATCTCCGGAGATTAAAGTGCTTTGAGAGCAAATACCTTTATCTAAACATATCTACAGAGGTCTGTGCGACTTGCCCAGAATCACAGAGCAAATCTGAGGCAAAGCTGAACTCCAAGCACCAATAGCATTGTAGATACTGAGACTTGCTACTTTACCGACACACTTATGTTACTTAATTTGTTTTTCCTGCTACACTATCAGCTTCCTGTCAGTTTGCTGTACAAGTTGTGATAAGCTTTGTATGGCATTCTGCTGAAAACATTCTGGAGAACAGCTCGCTATTGGTTTGGAATCAGAAATTTCTTCATCCCCCATATGTCATTCCTTTAGTTTATGGCAGTCGGCTCACTGTGTTTGATTTTTAAGCTATCATGGTAATAAGTTACTCATTTTTATTGCCTGTTTTTCATGAGCAGCCCTCCAACAAAGCCATATTGTACATGATCAGCTCTGTTAGTCTGCCTTAGCTGGCAAGCTCTCTGGGTACACATTCCCGCTGTAAACTGTGTGGTGGGGTGTGTGTGGTTTTGTTTGTTTCTATTTTTTAGTATATCTTTGCCAGCATATTATTTCCCTTTCCCTGTTACTGTCAACTTTACCTGTAAAGATTTCAGCCAATTGGAATCTGGATTTGGGTGATGATTGGTTACACTGAAGGTTGTTGCAGAGTGTGGGATGGTCGTGTCCAGTCTTTTCTGCTCTGAAAAGCGGTTCATGCACCTGTACACATGCAAGTGCTTCGGCCTGTAAGCTGCTGCATCTGTGTGGGAAGGAGGAGATTGCCATCATCAAAGTATCTATGCAGCCCTGATGTGTCACAACTCCTGAACCTCCTGAAGCATTAGGAAAAGAGGGTTATTCCAACAGAGGGAATTAAGTGCTTTCTCAGTCCAAAATGATGATAACCCTGGTTGTGAGGATATGGACTGGCTGTAGTGTCTAAAGCCACTGCTACCTTCTTAGAGACCTAGAAAAAAAATAATAATGACGAGTTTGTTCTGAAAGAGCCCAAAGAATGGTCTGGTTTTTAATCCAGTGTTGCTAACACGGTCTCATGCATAGGTGCAGGGAACTTTCTTTTCCACACCTGTGAAGCAGGACATATTATCAGGGCTTTTACATAATTTTTAATCAGTTTGGAGCAGCTACTGTGAACTACTACTGCAATTGGTACTGCACCGGTGAGAGACCGGCACTGTCATGACATTCTTCAAAAAATGTCAGTTGTACCATAACGGTTCAGTGACATTTGATCTCTCACATTTGTCGTGGGCTTTGCTTTCGTGACTTGTGAATCAAGGTTGTGCAAAGTCTTCATTTAATACTTAATCAAATTTAGTGTGTGACTGAAGCATTGAACTATCTGTTGCTAGTTAAAAGTAAAAATATTCAGAAGAGATGTTGTAGGGTGATAAAGATGTGCAAAAACAGAGGTGATGTTGTAGTTCAACATGTAGTTAGCATGCACCTCCTGTAAATAGAACAAAGAGCAAAGTGCTGTGACTTTCAGGGTTGTTGGATGCATGTTTTCAGTTTCCTTTTTATCAGTGTGAGATAGGACTTGAAAAGCTGCTGCAAAGGCTTGTTGAACTGCAGGAAATTGTTGCGGGACCATTTGTTAAAGTGTTGTATCTCTGAGGGCTTACTTGAAGAGACAGTGATCTGGCAGTGTTTGAAACTGTTTGCACTGCGTTGCCATGACACAGTAGGGAATTTATCTTCCTATTTGATGTAAAACCAAAACAAAAATCTTACTAAAAAAAATAAATCTGTAAAAAACTCAATGCGACTTAGATTTTTTTTTTCTAGCAATTCAAGGCCAGTGTCTTATGAAAATGGAATTCAGTAATTTCATTTCATTTGTTCAGTCACATTAGTCAGAAGCTGACAGTTCACTGCCTGATTTTTTTATTTCAGTGCTCATATGCTGTCAAGTATTAAACAGGAAAGTTGGAATTATTCAGACTTAAAAGCTCATGTGGCAGTGCCAAATGTAATGAGTCTTGAAGGTATCTTTCAGAGTTATGTAATCACTTCATCTGTTGCAAGCCAAATGTTAATTTCTAGACAGATCATGCAAAAACAGTTCAACATGGAGTGCTTGTCCAAACCTGGCCTGGTTTTCAAAATGCTGAGATTGACGAGGAGTGGTTTTTGACACTGGATGCGAATATGTTGCATTTAAATGCAGACATTGGCATTATTTACAAACATGTATTTTCATCCCCAGTGTGCTAACTGTGGCTCAATTTACAAAGGAATATGAATGCACATGGGGATAAAATAATCTTGCAGTTTACATGTTTTACAGGATAATTCTTTTTCAAGAATTATCTAGGAGGAATACTGCTGTTTTGTAACTCTTATGGAACTAATGATCTTCTTCCAGAAGTAGTTTGACATCATAATTAAATGCATTGACAAGACAAATGAGAATCTTTTTTATGCTTAGTGTTTTCATCTGAGTGTAGTTTCTACTTTGCTCCATAATCCAAACTGGCATGGGGAACAGTGGAAAGGGAAGGGAGTAAAGCTTGTAATCCACAAGAAAATGCAGAAATCTTCTACTGATCTGAATGCTGAAATTTTTCTGGCTTCTTTTAGGATCTAGGGTTTTTAGCTCATCTGAAAGGAAGACCTGATCCAGAGCTTTATGTAGAGAGTTCTGGAAGTGTATCAAAATTTCTAACTAAGTCTCTATGTTTGTGAAACTCTTTGATTTTTCACAGTTGCCAAGGAGCTTAAAAGTATTTGAGAAGACTGTGAGGTATTCTTATCAGAGGATCAAATGTTTTTTTTTACTTTCTGCTTCTGTAGGGTTGGAATCCTTGCAGTATGTATTCTATCTGCAGAATAATCAAGAAATTCAGAATTACTCTGTAATTAATTCAGAAATGTTTTACTCATCTGTGTTTGCGATTAGTAATTTCAGTGTACTGGTTTGTCTCATAGTGGTATTTGTAAGTTGTGCATGTAGGGACATGATCTACTTTCTCTTTTCATGTCTGTGTTTTTGTAGAAATGTGTAGTCTCATATATAACAGTCTTAACTGGGTCTCTTAAAACTACAACGAAGACAACACCTATGTAAAAGACTGTGTTTTGAGTCTTGGTGTTTATGAAAGCTTCCAGTCTTCAGTTTGTCTAATTCTATGCAGTTGCGATAAACCTGAATGTCTGGAGCAAAACACTTGTTAGAACCAAGAGTTAATCAAAGATCGCCAAACATTAGTAAAGCTCCAAGGTTCACTTAAATTTAGAATTCACAAGGAGAGATCACATGGAAATGAGTCATGAGTAGAAAAAGGAAATAGGGAGACCTGGTAGTTCTTGAGAGAAACTAACTCCAGAAGCAGGAGTCAACCTAACAAGAATGGATAGAAAGCGTAATAACATACCACTGTGGTTAAATCAGGAATTCTTTACTAACTGCGAAGCAAGAGCAAACGTCATGAACCAAGAATGTGCAGAGAGGAAGTTAGAAAGGCCAGGGCAAAAGTTGACTGTAGCCTTTCAGAGATTTCTGCAGAAGTATTTTGTCTTGGAACATGGAAGCTATTGGTGGCTGATGTCTGAAAAGTATACTTTTCTTAATTAGTTCATAAACACAGTCAAATATGAGCTTAAATACTGGAAACTACTTTCTAACATGAAGGATATGTTATTGTTCAGCACTTAAAAATAGTGGATTGTGTATATAAGATTTTGCCTAGGTCTGGGAGATGGATGGATAATTACCAGAAATTCTGGCTAGTCTCCCCTTTATTTTTTAATGATCCTTTGATCCTGCCAATGATTGGGACATCTTCATGAAGCTGGGCAGAATTTTTATTTCCATCAGTCTGCACCTGGTTAATTCTTGTTTGCATAGGCTTGTGGATATAACTGTCATAGTTTTTATTGTTGGAGATGTTCTTGTGTAAACCATCAAATTTTGACATAAATTTCTCAAATTAGTTTTAAAGATTGTTATTGCAAATAAAGGGTTAAATATTACAAACATGGATTTACTTGGATTGGAAAAAATTGATTGAAACTTTGAACAGTTTTTTATATACAATTTAGATAACATGTTCTGTACACTTACACTTTAGACTGAACAGAGTCCAAGAAGGTAAGGTTCTGGGCATACTAGGGAAAGAAAGCTTAGGCCTGTGAAATTCCTAATTGTGGGCATTACTGGTAAATACTAAGACGATATTCAGTACCTCAGCCAGATTCATCTCCAGGTGGGCTTTGGTTTCCCTTACTGCATCTCTGCATGCTTGGACAGTGTCTCTATTTTCCTCCCAGGTTACTTGTCACTGCGTCTACTTTCTGTATGCTCCCTTTCTATGTTTGAGTTTTGCCACAAGCTCCTTGTTCATCTTACAGGCCTCCTGGCACATTTGCCTGACTTCTAGCTTGTTGGGATGGACTGCTTTTGAATTTGAAGGAAGTTGTCCTTGAATATCAATCAGGTTTTTTGGATCCCATTCCCTTCAGCACCTTATCCTACAGGACTTGTTCAAGCAGATCCAGTAAGTGGCCAAAATCTGCTCACAGGAGTCCAGGGTTGGGATCTTGCTTCTTCCTTGCTCCCTCCTCTCAGGATCCTGAACTTCACCATCTCATGGTTGCTGCAGCCAAAGCTGCCTTTAACCTTCATATCCTCAAAGAGTTAGTCCTTGTTTGAGTATAAGGTCCAGCAGAGCACCTCTCCTTGTCTCCTCTATTGTTTTTTTCAGGAAGTTTTCATCAGTGTTCTCCAGGAACCCTCTAGATTGCCTATGCTGTGTTGTGTTGCTCCTCCAGCAGATACCAGGGTGGTTGAATTCTCCCTTGAGGACCAGGGCCTGAAAGCACAAGGCTGCTTCTAGCTGTCTGTAGAAAGCATCATCCACTTGTTTTTCCTGGTTTGGTAGCCTATAGCAGACACCTGCTAGCCTGTCACCGATACTGGTCTGCTCTTTAGTCCTTACCTATATGCTTCCAGCTGGCTCTGTCCCTGGCAGAGCTCCATGCATTCCAGATGCTCTCTCACATAGAGGGCAACTGCATCTTCTCTTCTTCCCCACTTGTCCTTCCTAAAGAACCTGTATCCTTCCATTGCAGCATGCCAAACATGTTAGCTATCCTGTCTTGTCTCCATGATCCCAAGAAGACCACAGGCCTGCATCTGCACACAGACCTCTTTATTCCTCTAGTTCTTTAATCTCTTCCTTTGGGTGCTTTAAAGTAAAGAGAAGTTACAGAGACCTAAGCATGATTTGCTCAGAAAACAAGGAAGCACCTTTAATTCATCTGGTTGTAGATTATTTATGATGATTAAAAATCTCTGCCAAATACATGAATTTTCAGGTTGACTTGCCAAGGAAAGCAGATATTAGACTTCAGCTTTTTTGTCTTCTGAGAATCAGTTACTGTGATGCTGGATTGCAATGGCTGTGTGATATGCATAGACCTAGAATCTAGTTATTAGTAGAGTAGAAGGACAACAGAAGCGTGACTGGAGCTTTCAGTCACAGTTTTGCACTCATTAGTTTCCAGAAATCTCTTTCACATTTGTACACTGGAAAAATCTGTACTCTAATGACTGTGTACATACCCTTACATGCTGTTCATATCGTGAACTATTCACTAGACAGCTGCAATTAATCATGGAGCAGATGTAATTACTGTTAAGATTTATTTCTTTTTCAAATGAAAGAATCTGCAGATCAGTTGGGTCATTATCTTGTGTATTATCTGTTTGATTTTCCTCACATTCACTTTGGCAAGCCTAAAATTATGTATTTTTAGAACATACGGGATCAGGTAAATAGAAGTTATTGAATCATCCCTGGACGTCTCATTTAGTGTCTCTATGCCTTGTTTTGGGCACTTCTGAAATGTTGAAGGTGATAGCCTACTTCTTAGAGGTCTTCTGTGGGTTTGTAACTAAATGCTGACAGTATCGCTTGAGATTAGAATACAGAACAGTAAAAAAAATTTTGCTTCTCTTATCTGTCCCATTCCCTATGCAGCCTCTTCTTTTTCGAGCACATTTTACATTCCCTTTGGCACCTTTTGGGCACAGATTAGGAGAATGGAGGATTCAGTGACTTCTCCCTCTTTTGCCACTTCTATATGAAGTAAGGGAGCTGTGTGAAGGGGAAGGGGAAGTGGTTGCCCAGGGAAGTGGCTGAGTCATCATCCCTGGACGTGTTTAGAAGTTCTGTAGATATGATGCTTAGGGACATTGTTTAGCAGTGGGTGTGGTGGAGTTAGGTTAATGGTTGGACTTGATGATCTTTAAGATCTTTTCCAACCTAAATGATTCTGTGATTCTATGACTTTGTTTAAATGTGCATGCTACCTCCATTTGCTGCCTACATCAGGAGATGCTTTGTACTGTCCAAGATCTTCAGGAGCAATGAAGCTTCCAGCCAGAAATTGTTCCTCAATGCTATGTGCAACTGGGAACTTCTGGCTGGAAGCTTCATTACTTCTGAAGTTTATTTACAGTTTTGGTGGTACATTGCATAAACAATCAAACAACTGCATAGAATAAAATAAAAAACCTCTGCTAGCCTATCATGTTCTTGCAGGTGAATCCTTCCTGTTGTGACTGGTTTTGGTCACCGCCGTAACTCAAAGTCATGGAAATTCTGCCTGATCTGCTGTGGTCCCCAGAAAGATTTGTCTCCATTCCTCAAACTGCTCAGGTCTGGCTGGTAGCTTAGCTGGAAGCCTTCTCTTCTCACTGCAGTTGTCCCACTTATTGCTATTACTTTGTCACTCCTACTGATTTATCCTGAAATTTGTTCCCTGAGCATATGCCAGTGTTTTGCATCATAAGAGAAGAACAATATCCCCTTCTACCTGGGGGGTGCACATGACCTGTTCTTAAAGAAATACAAAATATAACTGTCAAGAGACAGATGGAATGGAGAGAATTTGTTATGCTTTGATGCAGGGTTAAAACTTCATGAAAATAAACATGGAAATTCACTTACTTGATGTTGTTTCAAGTGTCATCAGTCAGCAGTCAGTTACTCTTCACAAATTACTGCTCTTAATACTCAAATTTTCTCCACAGTTCGAATTTCCCCACAAAATTCTGTAGTTTCAGTTAGCTAAACTGATATTCTAGCAATAGGCTGGTTCAAAGAAGTGTTGGGGGGATGGTTTTTTTGGTGGAGTTTTTTGATAGTCGCTAATTCAAACAATCCTTTTTGGCATATGAATGCGAAGTCTTGTGCAAGAAATGTTGGTCTCTAGTTTTGAACCTTTTTTTTGTTTTGCTTCTGAAACCAGCGCTATTGCATCTCTGAGATCTAAAGAACAGGCTGAGTCACATCAACTTAGTCAGCTGCATGTGACAAGAATTAGACTTGATAGGAGATAGAGGCCTTCATAACTCTGTACATTAATAAACATTCATTTTAAAGATTAAATTTCCCACTGACTTCTGTGGGACAAGAAATGAGCAGTTACTATTTTTCAGGGAGTAGCAGCATCCTGTAGAATTAAGAGTCATCATTCTGAAAATACTTTACAATGAAAGAGTCTAGAATCCTTCTATTAAAAAATAATAACATGATTTAAAAACCTGCATGGGTTGCATGGCAGATTTTTCTGCCCTCTGTACAGGACTTTTATGAAAGTGATTTACTGTTTCTGTTTTTTCTTTGTGGAGTTTGTTCAATATGGCAAGATTTGTGCAATAGTAGAATAGTAGATCATCTGAATCAACCGTTTGGATATGCTGATGTTCTAAATATTAATGGAGAGCTGGAAGAAGTGATTTAAAGATGGAAGAATTGGTTTAAAGTATGGTTGGAGACTTCATTAAAGCAACAAGAAAACCAGGACTAGAGCGTAACCTGAGAATAGCCATACTGGTTTGTGCAAAGATTCGCCTGAGTCAGGGTGCAACTTCCAGCAAGGACTGATAGCACAAGCTTAGGAAAAGGAGTAAGAAAGACCAGGCAGCTGGAGAAACTTCTGCATGTGCTATCTTAGCTTAGAGTTTGTTGAAGGTAAAAGTTAAGTACTTAGTGGTACTGATGAAAAGAAGCAGTTTATGATGAAAACATCAATATGTTAGGTCGTTTAATTATCCACAAGAGTTGTATTAAGACAGATGGTTGTTGATGAAAGTAGAGCCAATGGCCTAATGAACATGGATGCTTTTCTCCTTCCTTTGAGAGGGGGAGGATTTTAGCTTAAGTTGCTACAAGGGAAGGTCAAGCTTCAGGTATTTGAGATTACGATCACTCTCATGTTTTATGAGTTTAAAACTTGGACATTTACTCAGGGGAATAAAGAATTCAAATACGAATAGTTGAAAATAAAGCAGAGGAAAATGATGCATGAAGAAGAGCTAGCAGGCTATCGCAGGAACTTCTTTATTACAGGACCGAAGAGGTGATAAAAACCCCCAGACTCCAGTGGCTATGGTGTGAGAATATGACAAGAGACAAATTAAATACTTTTTGAACGTCATTCTTGGATGTTGGTCCTTGTGGCTGAGTGAAGGAGGGAGGTATACTACTAATGAGCCTGACCTAAAAATCCTTGATGTGAATTACCAGCAGGGATGTCAGTGGCCATATTTTTTTCCTGTTTTGTTTTTAAGACAAAGGATCTTTAGGGTCTTAGGGAATGAATGGGGAAGTAGCGTATTGTTTATTTGGCTTTATTCAGTAGCACAGAAACATTGACTGTGGTGAATTACATTTTATTTGGCTTGGCAGTAAAGTTTGAAGTGTAGCAGTTCAACGTTGGCTTATAAAAACTCAATATAGTAAACAAATGTTACATTATCTACAGATCAAAGAAATAAACCTGCTATAATTAAATGTTTTCCATTGAAACTTCCTTCCAGCTGTTTCTTTTCTAAGCTCAGTTTTTAGTGTTCAAGATAAGCCTTACTTTTAAGATTAGTACAAAGAGAGAAGAAATATTGATGTCAAGTTGAAAGCATATTCAGTGATATGTAGCTGGCAATAACAGAACAGTTGTCTCATTTCTTTATGTTGTAAATTCATATTAACTGTTACATAGGGATACGCTGATGTTAGGAGGCAGTAAGCAATTGAGAACAAGATTTATATTTATGAATGCAACAGAAATGCAACTAAGGTCCAAGAATGGGAGGAGACAGTCTCTGAAAGAAGATCATTGAGGAGTTTTTGCTAGAGGTTTTCTTCCAGCTCCTTTTTCTTTAAAAAAACCTCCTGTGGTACTGCTAATTGACTGGGCAGATCTGCTAGTTGGACACTGCTTTGAAGTTGCTGTAACTGTAATTGGTAATGCTCCCAAATATTGTGTGTCTGACTTCCTAAGACATGTCACTGGTTTTCAAAAGGGCATAGATTTAGACAGCCCTTACAACTCTATTAGGTCTTTTCATTCAGTTTCTGCATTGTTACTGAGTTCCTTCCTACAGCACCTAAGGATCCGCAGAGATGCTATTGTTGTAAACCTTGCGTTCACATCTTTGAAGTTTAAAAAAAAAGTGCGGTTTTAATACGGAGTCAGCAATATTAATCAATTAGTGAAAGCAAGGCTGTTGCTGTTTTTAATTGAGAGGTAACTATAATAAGGACTCCTCTTGATTGTGCCGGGGATAATGTGACAGTTGCCCCTTCTGTGAAGCAGAATGGGTGACCTGACGGATGCACTGCCTCCCTCTCTCCCACGCCCTAGATTTTGATGCTCGTTACTGTGGTATGGCAAACAGTTGCTATGCAAGCGTTTTGGCCTCCCTGATCCAGTGCACCTAGTATCACTCCTTTAATGAATAAAAGCTCCTGCAACCCATATTGCTAGCAGAGATTGCGAGGTGGCTGTGTGCATGACCATCCGAGGTACCCTGCCCCTGCTGTATAAAGCATCACTAGTGTTCTGCTAGCTTCTCTAGCTGTGTCTTGGGTAAATGTGCAGTGATTCGAAACACTATATACAAATGTGGTTATAAAGAACAACCTTTATTAGGTGTTAGGATAAAACTAAGGAAAGAGAAATCCTCCTGTAGGTACAGTTTTCACAATGCATAGATTATTTGCTTTTGAGATGATGGAGATGTTAGAAACAAATACTGTTGACACAGCGTTCTCCTTTTTACTGCTTAAATCTTCCTGAAGATAGTTGAATTAGGCACTGGCTGGTTAACTTCATTTAGACCTCCCAGAACAGCAACTGAACTCCTGTGAAGTCTAAATTGTTCAAATGTTCAATGCTATGCATATTTCTTGCACCTGTTTTATATTATGAACCTTTAAGTATCCCTCATGATTAGTCAGGAAAGCAATCCTATCACCCTGTCACAGACAGAGGATGTTTTTACAGTTGGGAAGGGAAAAGTTGAAACTTGTAAAGCGTGCTGAAGATACAATATTCTCCTAGGTGGTGCAGTGGATTAATTTAGTACTCCACGGAGTTCATTTTTCATCTTGAAAAACATGTTTTCAGTTCCACCCGCACCGGATTTTTTTTATCTTCTTTTTGATCTAGAAACTGTCTTTAAAACTTTCAGCGCCAAAAAAAAAAAAAGGATAATCCTGGATATGCTTCCTGGATATCCTTTTAAAAATACCCATCCACAATAAGATTTGCCTGCTTGAGAATGTATAAAAAAATATTTATCAACAGTGAGGGCTTTTTACTATGCTCTTTTCAAAAGTTCAGTCTATAGTGAGAAACGTGGGAAGGTGCCATCTTTGGAAGCTTTCTCAGCCTGTTTACAAAGCAGAAGAATACACTCTGTGAAAGGAGGATAAAGCTGGGAGAACTGGCATTTAAAAGAATGCAGATGGGAGAAGTGAGTGAAGAGGAACAAGTGGTTTTAAGTGGACAACTGCTCAGTAAAGATTTACCTATACTGAAGGCCAGGTTGCAAAAATCTCAAATAGTGGAACAAAAAATTGGAGAGAGGAGGAGAGTCCTGGAAAGCTATGACAATGAAACAAAGGAAACAAAAATCAAGAATAAGACACTTTTCAAAGGTGTGAAGAGAAGTTGCAGAGTGTTCATGAGTCAAATTAGGATTGGAAGAATGTAGTGTGCTCTTTCTTTCTTCAGCCATGTTTAGTGTGTTACTTGCTTAACTTTTTTTTTTCTGTTTATGTCACAGGTATTTCTTGTAGCGGTGCTTTTTTACCGCTTTTTTCTTGATTTTTATTAATTTATTTTAAAATACCTGCTTTTCCGAAATAGTTATTTTTATGGTACTAAAATTTTCTAGGAACAGTTTTCATATGCTTGTTTGACTTAAAGTGTTTTTTTACTCAGGCTCTAAATGACTCTGAATCTGAACTGGTAGCATTCTCTGAAAATGTGTTCTTCTGATGCTGTTTATTCATGGGCCAGAAGAGGATGGAAATGAATGTACAGGTTGAGGAAGGGTTGTACAGAGCTTTGACATAAAGAAACTATATGGGACAGAAAGCTTATGTGAGGGCAGGACTAACAGAAAGAAGCTGTGTTATACTTTAGTAGTGGAAAGGGTTTTTTTAGAGGGGTAGATGCGGTGTCTTAATATAAGAATCTATTTATATGTTTTTCTTTTAGGTCAGGGACTATGTGGGGAGCCATGTTCTATTTAAACAAAATTTGTTTTCCACTGCCTAGTAAAACATGCTCCCTGTTCTGGGGCATTGCTGCTAAAACCCTCAATGAGTAATGTGGATCCTGGGTTGGATCCTCAAAAATGTGGCTTCCAGTGGAGCTGCAGGCAACTCTTACAGTTGAAGTACCCTGCAGAGCCTTTGTCAGGTCCTAGAAACAGTCTACGTGTGGTCTAACTGCAGAAGAGGGCAAGGAGGATGCAGAGAGGGTGATAGGGATGCTTCTAAATTTATCACCTGTCAAGGTCTCTCCTTTTCTCTGCTATTCCTTCATAAAAGATGCCAGTTGTCTCTGTATCATCAGAGTTGCCTTGATGTTTGGGAGTGTGGAAACCTCCCACAAAGCTTCAAGCAAGCGAAAAACGAATGAGGTTTCTGAAGGCATGATAAGCAGCAGGTGCTTCTATTCTGTCCTCCCTCATTCCTTCTCAGGCTTGCACCTCTGTTACCTCTCCTTGTTCTCTGCTGGCACCCTCACTATCGACTCCTTCCTGCCAGCTCTTGTTGGAGGTGCTTACTCCTCCATATCTCTGTCCTGGACCCCATCGTCTCATAAAGAGTAACTGCTCTGCTGGTATATTGTTGCCTATTTCAGTAGAGTTATTAACATGCTCTCAGAAATGCAGTCATTGTATTGACTTTTATTCAAAAGTGTACGTTTCAGATTCAGCGTGTCTTCACATCTACAATGAATGTCTTAGTCTGATCTTGGCAGGAGACATCGCCAGATTGTAGTAGTTAATTCTGGCCTGTTTTTGTTGTGGAAAATAAGCAATGCTTGCTCATTTTTTCCTCAGATATATGCAGTTATTTCCATAGATGCAGAAAAGTGTTCGTGTCAGAAGTGGGTGTTGAGAAAGCTTTAAACATTGGTAACCAGATTTGTCCTTTTTCAGTGCAAAAGCACCAACAATAAGATGAAAACAGAAGTTTTACTATGTAAAATCACTTAGGAATTCAGCACTTAAATTTTGACCTAGATGAAAGCTACTGAGCATTTATACTTCATACAGTTTGACTTAAGTATAGCTGAAGTTTCTTAGCACCTTTTCTTCCTTTCCACAGTCCAAATACCTGCATTTGTTTAGCTTTATAATAATAAGTTGCTATTTTTCAAGGAAAAACATAATTCAGTGTTGGAAAAGCCAGCTTAAAATTTCTTTTGTTTCCTACAAAACTATTCTATAGTGAACAAAATGTCTATTATGTACTTGTCTCGCATTTGTAGATTGCAAGAAATCTTCCCTTTATTCTTCTGGTTTTCTGACTGTCTTATTTATTTCCTTGGTGAAACAGACACCACTGACAATTAGAGCCCAATAATCACTTTTTTTCAAAGGAAATCTAAATGGAGCTATTCTTGAGTCCGTGTTTGGGTTGCTTCTTTTCACTTTTTTTTTTTTCTTTTTACATATTCAATCATTTTGTGCCATAAGAAATGTCAGCTAGAACCTTTGCTCTTTGCAGCAGAGTCACTTGTAACCTCTGGTAGATGTAAGACAAATAAGAAACTTTAAATTGTATTGTCAGTGTCTTACATGAAACACACTACATACTTCAAACTTTTTAGATTATTATGTTAATACAAAAGTAATCATGTATACTTCTGCATTATGATATATAAGAAATTATTTCAAAATTGATCAAAGTAGATTCTGTAGATATTGGGAGCTGATGAGGTAATACTCTTACTACTAGTTACTTCTCTTGTACTCTGAGAGACATTTAAAAAATATATTAAAGCATCAGGCATCTTCTGTTGTCAGAAGTGAAAGAAAGGGCTTATAAAGCCCAAAATGAGCATTTTATGTTTAACTACTTTAAAAATTTATAAAATAGGGTGTCTTGGCACTTGGTGATCACTGGGGAGGAAAAAAGGTATCTTCCTAACCTCGTAGTGCCTTTAACGATAAAAGCACAACACTGTTTTTCCTAAAAAAAATATGGACTGAAAATGTAACCATTAGAGAGTTGTTTCATGTTCTTGATTTTTTTTATTTTGCTGAGAAGACATATTGTGCTTTTAGGTAAAATGTTACTTTTAAGTTAAAAACATTTCAGGCAGATACATTGAATATACAGCATTGTTATTTTAATCTGACATGAGAATAGTTCTAATGATGTTTAAAGTTATTTTCAGTGTTGTGTAATGTGGTACTTGTGAACAAATGAACAAGAAGTTAATTTCATGTGAACTTCCATGATCACATGGTCCAAATAAGTGATTTCATCCTAAATATTTCCTAAGTCAAGTTGCAGATAATGTTAAATTTATCGTGTCCAGCTTTCACATTATTACTGCAGTAACTTCTTGGGATTTTTACTCTCTGAGTGCAGAACGCTTTGAATATTAGCAGTCAAATTTCCTCAGTGATGCTTATGACCACTGCAGTCTTTTTTCCATCAACTGTTTGACTCCTTCGGTCTTGCTAATGTTTTTCTATTAGTTGCTTCCTTTCAGTGGAATTTATGTTCCATCTATTCAATCTGTTCAATTCAGTTTCATTTCAGTGATATTCATAAAGATTACATAGGACAACAGGAAGAAAGGCTTGAAAGTTGGGAGTCACTCATATTTTTTTCATTCAGTCAATACATGAATGGGGCTTATAATGGCATTATCTACATGGGTAATCCCTGTGGTTTTACAGAAACAACTTTGTTGAATAGAATTATAGTAGCATGATTAGCCACAAAAATCCACAAAACAATTGCAGTGTTGCAATTATACAAGCATAAAACACTTCGGAGGTGTCCCCGGTTGATGGATGATGCCATTGAATTTTGATGTCATGAGCAGGAGGCGTCTATTGTCACAGACTCCTGACTTGAGTTCCCAGAGAAGCTTGGTTTAGATCTTCTTCTTTAGTTAGCCTGATTTTCCTGGGACAAAAGGAAAAATGGTTTTTTGGGTGGCAGATATGGTACTTGTCCAATTTCTGCAGTGATTAAAACAGAGAACTAAGTCTTAAATTTGAGGAAATTTTTCTTTTCTGTTATGGTTTGTAATACAAAACATTCATAATCGGTATTGTTTCTGTGTTGTACACAATGCCATCTGTAGGGTATCTCTTCACAGATTATTGCAGTGAAAGCCTTAATGTCATCAATAAGTATTCTATTTTGACCTTTTAACCTGTTTAACAAAAAGCTTTTATGCTATTGTTATCTGTACCTTACTAGGAGAGCACTCATCATCCTTAACATTAAATAAATAAATAGGTGGACTCCCCTTTTGCAGCTGGTTGATAATTTTTAATGTATTGTAAGGCCAACAAGACTGATAAAGTGCACAGAAAAGGCTTAACACTGTTTGGAGAGGGGGAAAGAGGGAACTTGGTTTCAAATAATGTTTGCTTGGTTTTCCAAGTGCAGTTAACTCCTGGAATTCTGTGGAATTTAAACTCCTAAGCTACCTCCATGGATTCAGTTAGTTCTGACATCGTTTTGCTAATTCATTTTCTTATCCTTTTTGCCAAATAGAAATGTATTTAGGGTTTGAGTTTATTCAAAGCAGTCATACTTCATACTACTACATCTGTTTTACTGTAGTTTTATTTCTGTAGCAGATTTTACTACATCCAGAATAAAATATGCTGTGTTACATGATGATCCTTCAACATAAACCATCAATCCCCACCAAAATCTTTTGATGACCAAGATCCTGGGTGCTTTGTGATCAGGATTTAGGACAGGGAATGGCACAGAAAGCTCTAGGGCTCCAGAAGATGGCAACACTGTGGTAACGGAGATACATGTAAGATCTATGTGATGAGGAGCTAGTCTGCGTGGCACCTTTTCACAGCTTTATTTGTGGTTTATCAGAGGTACGAACAAAGTAATGGGAACCTATGAGTGGGTGTGGTGGCAGCTTCCACTTATTTCTATTCTGCCAAATTCAGCCTGTGAAGTGACTTAAAACTGCAAGCTCTCCCTGAAATCTGCTTTCCTTTGTCTAAAGGTAGTAAACAAAGTGTTTAATCTGTTAACTAAAGAAACTATTTTAGGGAGTGCTTTTGCAATTGCAGTCGCTGGTAAAATGCGAAAGTACAGAACACTGGCTATGGAGTGGTGGGTGGAGATAAACACAGGCAAGACTAAATTGGTGCTGATTGTGATGAGGAAAGACACTGAAGATTCTGTTGAGATGCTCTGACATCCTTGTGTTTGGTGTTTATTTTCATCTGGCATGTAGTGAAGTGGGTGCATTGCCGGATTGTTGCTCTCATTGCTAGTTTTGAGGCTTTAATGCTGGAGGATTTCTGTAGGCCTGTGCTGTGCAAACAGCTTGTGCACAGCAGTCCACATCCAGCTGATCACTACTAGTCCCCTGCTGGGTGTTGCAGCTGCCACAGATCAGCTGGTGATCCTCCCTGAGCTGTTTCAGTAAAAAGGAGTAAGATTTGCTCAATTTAAATAGCAGGCTTCTCCTATCCTAACTGGTGTGGCTGAAGGGAGTGGAGAGTTTGCTTTCATCAGAAGCCTGGATAGGAGGTTTGAAGTTGTCAACCTTCAGTGGGATGCAGTGCTGCAGAAGTGGTGAGCAGGGTAACATCTACCATCAGCACTATTGTGTTCAGAAGGCAACCTCTGTGCAGTTCAATATCCAAAGTGAGTGGAGGGTTTAGCTACAGCAGCTTTAAAAGTCTGTTTTTAGAACTGTTTATAGAGAGAATGAGACAGCTGTATTCCGCTGGGATAATAAAATCAAAGGCAAGCATGTACAAACGTTGGAGAAAGTGATCTTGAGTAAGGGGTTGTGTTGGAAGAACTTGCTTTTCAGAAAAAGCATTCTGCCATAAAAACTGTTGCCATTGACATTCCCTTTTGTCAAAAACACATCTTACCAATTGCATGCGAGTGGGAGGGAGAAGGGGAAAAATAATAATAATAAAGAACAGGTCTTCCTGAACAGCTTCTAATGCCTCTGAAGAGAAGAGCCCCAGCAAACATCATTATTTTTCTTTGGAACTTGTCTGTTACTGGTGATTTCTCAGAGACAGCATTTGTCTGCTGTGATGCTGCTGATAGTAAAACAAAGTGTGTGAGCTTACTAGAGTTCAGGACATGTTTGACAGCTTTGAGTTTGGCACTTTCTGTGATAGCGTAGGGTGCTTGTTTGTCCAGGGGGGAAAAAAATCCACAAGGCGATGAAACTTTGTAGCTAATTAAAATCAGAAGGAATATTTGAGCTGTCTTGGGGAGATGTAGACAGCTGGCTAGTAAGATTAAACTTTGGGAACAAAAGAGAAATATATTGCAGGTAGAGTTGCAAGTGTTCAAAGCAGAGATACAAAATTCATTAACGTTGTTCTCTGATTATGCAGTTAGCCCTTTCCTTGCCCTTAAGCTTACCTTGGCTAGGGCACTTGCAATTAAATGGCACTGTGAAAATTACTGGAAAACATTAACATTAACTTGTTATTGTAAGCTGACATCATGCTGAGCCTGATGGGAAGTAAAAATTTATAAATAACTTGTCCATATGCGTAAGGCAAAAATCTGCTGAGTTTCTGCAGTAGCATGATTCATGCATTTGCTGTAGTTCAGAGTTCATCAAAAGTTATCTATATTTCTGTAAACTTCATAGTTTCAAAAAGTATGCGATACTAGTAGAAAACTTCAGGAAGATTTGGAAGCCAAAACTGATGAACTCTGAGGAAATACTGTCTATATTTTCTGTGCACTTTTTGTGGTACAGTCTATATCTTTCTGGCACATAAGTATTTTTCCCACTGTTTTCTCTGGAGAGCAAAGTGCTTTCTGAAAAGCATACTTAAACAGAATTTAGTCATTTTTTTCTGCTCACATAAATTCTCATGCACATGCTTACTATCTGTGAACTGAATCTTAAAGGATCCAAGTCTATTTCTCAGATGCATCTCCTGTAGATTCTAATCTGTTTCCTTGCCTGCAAGACTTTCTTCTATAATAATCCTTTTGGACTACAGGGGAGGTGCTGTGTGGGTGGGGGTCAGTGTGGGGGAGGCAACAAAAACTGAGAAGCAATGTGCCATTACATAAGTAAAAGCTTTGTTTCTTCATCACTCATGGTAAAGAAGTGAAAGGACAATGTGTATTTCAGGTGGTCAGTCCTCTCTTCTCTCAGGTGATCCTCCTTGTTGGAAAGTGGCTGTATCCATATCCTGTGCTGAGTACTACTGAATATATAATAGAGTAGTACAGTGAGACTGAAAGTACAGGAGGGCTGTTTGGCTGAGGATTGTCCTCTTCCCTCTCATGGTACAGCTCAGTGGGATCCTCTTACACTAATTACTTTCTAGATGTTAATTGTAATTAAAAAAGAAGTTTGCATTACATGCACTTTCCTTTGTGCTCTTCTTTGTGCCTTTGTAAAGCTGAACTACTCATTATTAGTGTTTACGCTTGGAATTCAAGTTGACTTATCTACAAGTTGAGCCCACACGATAGCTGTGGTGTCTAGATATAAAGTTACTTCTATTGTGTATTTCAGGTGTATGTTCCTTTTTTGTAGGGATAATTCTGACAACAGAAAATTCTTGTGAATTCTACTCACATTCAGCTGTGTTGCTTTGTAGTGGAGGAGTCTGGTGTTTGAGTTCAGGGTCTAGGTACCACCGTGGATGGTGTTTGATGTATCTCTGTAGCTGTAGCCTCTAATGTCCCTGCTGTTACCAGCAGCTAATTGTGTAAGAATTTTCTTTAAGAGAAGGCTATTTTCCCTATTATTTGCACTAAGAGAGGTGCAGCAATTCTTGCTGTGGAAGAGTGATCAATCTTACAGCAAATTCAGCAAGCCTTATAATGTTGGCTTAGAGTTTAGAAAGTAGAGTGCAGTTGTTAATACTGAGTTCCTCAGATATGAATGAAGCCATGAAAAGTGACAATATGCCTGTAAATATGCAGCAGCCGAAGGGGAAGTTGAACCTTAAACACAGAGGCGTGTACAGCGACAGGTTGTGACTGACTTAATGTATGAATGGAGAAAAGCTTTTGGAAGGTGTAGTATGACCCTGAAAAGCACTTTGACATTTAATGTGGCAAGATATTGCTCAGACTTCAAAAATACTGAATTTTTTTTCTTTTGTTTGAGAGAGACCTGGATATGCATTTTCTTTTCTATACATATAAAGCATAAACTGAGAGAATAAAATTGTTTTCTGAAGCTGCAAGTTTTACTTCACTTTATGCTATATTGTGAATTTAGGAAACAAAAGGATCAAACTGATATAGCTTACTTCTAATTATTTTCTCAGCTTGTGTGTTAGTGCAGACATTCCTGAGACAGAAGATCACCTCTGCTGAAACCAGCAAAGCTTCAGGGTCAAGTAGCAGTGTACTTCTGAGCACTTCTTATAAACATATTCCTACGGACTGTCTCTCTTATTTGTCAGCTTCTTAGTGTCGGTGGGGTAGTTTTATCCTTTAGTATTCTTTCTAATTGTCCCGCAGTAAACAAGGGTATGTACCGTGGTCTTTTATTTGCATTTTGTCTCCTTCGTGTGGATGTGTGCAGGATAACTGTGTCACAAGGGCATAGCCTGGGAAATAATAATTTCAAATTGTTTCACCAACACCCCCCAAAAAAAAGAAACGGGAAAAAAAGCCTGTTTAAAGGTGTGGGAAAGCTTTCTATCCCTTGAGGTAGCTGGAATAAGACAGTGATGGGTGGGTTTTTGTGATGGCAGGCTATAGATGTGGAAGAGGAGACTTCGTTGTATCCTTCCTGCTGTTTGTTCTGATCAGAAATATAGACTGAGCACAATTTTAAACTGCTTCCAACACACAGTCTGGTGTGTTCATTTCTCTAATCTTTCGGGTTTTGGTTACCTATTATCTTTCCAGCATTATGTATGTTTGCAGAGAGTGGAAATGCCACCAGCTAAACAGTAGCTTCTTTCATCTCTGGTCAAGCTGGTTGGGTTGAAGGATGTGTATGAGACCCTTACTCATCAGTCAGCTTTGCCTTTTCGTAGCACTATCTACTTATTGGGGTTTTCAGTTTTCTCATCAGCCAGTCTGTCCGTAGGTCTTTTGGTTAGGCTTGTCTTCCCAGCATATGTGCCTTTAGATAGAAGATGAACGATAGCTTTAAAAGTATCTTAAATCCTAATGGTAAAAATGTCCTAATAATTATAAAGTCAGACCTGACGTCAGGTTTCTGTGCAAATAGGCAAACCATGTACTTTGAAAATTCAGATACAACTTGCAAGTAAGCATGAATGAATATGATGTAATGTAAGCTGGCAGCAAACTCCTCATTGGCTTATTTTCTCCTAATACAGAATTTGAGTTGTATATGCAAATTTTAAGCTGGAATTCAATTTCACCCTAACTAAAACAGGAAGAAAAAACAGAAGAAAAAATTAATAAAAATGGTATTGCAAGAACTTTGATCTTTGAAATTTCACATTTGTTGGCTTGTTTTAGGCAAAAGCAGTTTATCTTCGGTTTCAAGAGCATGCTTTTAAGAATGGATGTTTTGTGATATATATCTTATCACTGAAAAGAAAGCCACTTTGCTATTTTTCAGCGTTTCGTACCTTTCATTAGTTATGGCACATTCATAATTTCCAGATTATTAAACAGCTGTGTTATTGCTCAGCTATATGGAGCTAACTAGTATTGTGTTTTTATTCATAACTTTAGACGCTTTCATACCTTATTTTACAACTTCTTAATTCAATCAAAACATGCTTGTCTGCATGTTAAACAACTTGATTCTTTTATAAACCTGACTTTATGAATTTTAATGGATGTATTTGGAAAAAGGATTTAAAAGCCCTACTTTCTCATGAATAATAAAACAAAATTGTGTAATTAGATGGTGAAATGTGCTGACAAAACAAAGCTGAAATTATGGGAAAACTGAATTGTGAACTAGCTGCTACTTTAAAGGAAGAAAAATTATATACAGTTTTCAGAAAAATCTTTTCAAAGGGAAATATTTCAACTTCAGACTGAGTTTATTAATTCAAACAACAAATTTGAAGAAATAGTCATATATAGTAATCATATATGACAATCATAGTTTATATTTGGCATAAATAATAGTCTGATCTGTTGTGAAATTGCCATCATGCAATTGAAGACTACAAAGAAAGGAGGTGGTAGGAGCAAAGGCCAATGCCTATAATGATCTGGAACATAGAAATGATCCAGGACAATGTAGTAAATTATGGCTTTTCTAACACATTTATTTGAGAATAGTGAGAGAACTGATAAATATTTGAAAGTCCTTTTCAATATATTGCCATTTAAATTTGAAATAAATACAGAATATTTATTCTGTCTCCCCCAAACACATTATTCTCTCTGTTTTTCTCATAAACACCTCCGATGAAGGAAGGCCTTAATGCTCGTAATAGAGTTGGTGTCTCCACACAGTTGCTCGATCTCAGTGTGGCAGGGGATGAATTGCGTGCTGTGAGAGTGCAGGGCACAGGAGTGCCACCGGTGCTCTTGAGAGCAGTGTGTTTGTGCACTGACGTTCTCTACTGATTTTAAACTATCACCCTGCAACTTGTGTAGCTGCTTTGATTTGCAAGAGTAGCGTGAACGGCAGGGGCTTTTTTCATGCCATGCTTGCTGTTGATAAAATGTTACATGTATTTTCCACAAATATAAATCTTTAAAGACCAGGATGGTATCAGAAGGTAACTAGATAGTTATAAATTCTCCCATTTATTTTTGTGCAGATATCTTCTTGGAAAACTGGGGGGAGGTGGTAGAGTTTTTTAAGTCTCATTATAATTATCACACTGGCATTCTTCATCTTTAAGAAGAAAAGGATTTTTAGAGTTTGTTTTTCCCTGGAGATAATTATTATAGCTTTGAACTTTTTATCATCCTAGTAAAAATGCCTTCACCTGTCACAGCAGCTTGCCAGTTTTTATATACATGGCTGTAGTAAAAAATGGAAAAATTCAGCCTCACTTTCAGAATACAGAGATAACTTGGAAGTTTTATTTATCATCCAAGAAGAATATAATTTTATCTGCCTTTAAATGAATTTTTTAAAAATGATAATTGTTTGAGGTTTTCTCATTAGCCTGTTAATACTCAGGCAAAATCTTTTGATGGAACAGTTCTGAAAAGCCACATTTAGCTTAGTGCAGTAATCCCCTTACTGCTGCCATTTTGCAGCAACCATTTTTTGGCTTTTGTTGTTGCTTCAGCCTCCATAGCTTGCTGAGGGGTGTATTTTTCCAAGCTCAGTATTTATACAGTGTTTTCTTTCAGGTGGTGAAACATCTGTATTCTTTATATTTTTCTTAGGGAGTTAAATGGTCTATGCTGAGAATGTACAGTTTAGGGTGATGTCAGTTTGCTTTTTTTTCTTTGTATTTCAAGAAGCACTGAAATGAACACTGGGAGCATTATTTCAGTCTTGCACTTAGGAATGTGAATATTTGTACCGTATACTTAATTTCATCCAAACGTAGCTGGTGGCATGCATGCAGAAGTTTTTACTGCTTAAGGGAAGAAAAGTTTAACTTTGCCACTTCACTGAGAAGTGTGCAATTATATAAACTTCAATGTGGTTTTGGAAAATCTGATTGTTTAAAAAGGCACTTTGTGCAGCAACCTGTTGAAGGCTCTGGTTTTTTTAAATACAAGCATCACTCTGAGGGTGGTGAGACACTGGAACAGGTTGCCTAGGGGGGTTGTGGATGCTCCATCCCTGGAGGTGTTCAAGGCCAGGTTGGATGAGGCCTTGAGCAACCTGGTGTAGTGGGAGGTGTCCCTGCCCATGGCAGGGGGGTTGGAACTAGACGATCTTTGAGGCTCCCTTCCAACCCAAACCATTCTATGATTTTGTGATATGTGCACCAAGTACGCACCTAATCATGATTTCATGTATGAAGTTAAAAGTTTATTGTAAATTTCAGAAACCTCAGTTCCTGCTGTAAAATTAACGCTACTGCTACAAAATGTTAATTTTGTTAGAAAGTGTCACGGTAGATCAACTTTGTGTCCCTGTATGTGTGCGGGAGAACTCTTGGCATCAAAAAAATGTAAAGGCACTTGCTAAATTTTGTGTTTTATATAAATTTTCATTCACTGTTGCTTTGTTTCGATATTTTTAAGTGTATTTCACAGTTTGAATACAGAAATTTGAGCTGATATGAGAGCAACTGAAGATAATGATCGGCTTCATATCATATCAAAGTTGATGTGGGTGAGAAAATGTCTCTTCCTGCTTCTCATGATTTATATTTTTGACTCAGCTGATGTCTAAACATTTAAGTATTTTTTTTTAAAAAGTGTTGTGCTTTTTTCACTTGATCATCCAAAATGAACACTTGGAAAATAGCAGATGTTACATCTTAAAGTCTGCCTGGGTACAAATAAAACACTCAACTTCCTCACATCATGTCAGTGAGACACAGAAGTCCCTCAGTGTTGCGTCTGAAAGCATGCTCTTTGGTGGGGGATGGATGTGAACAGGACAGAAGGATATATGTGTGCTGATCGACCAGCAGGGAACCAAGCTGTCCATTTCCTTTTTTTTGCCTCCTTCTCTCCTCTGCTTTTTTTCTGGTAGAACCTCATGGATCAAAGGGTCTCAGAATGGTCAGCTGTGGGACACTGTTCCCCATGGGGACTCCCCATGGCTTGCGCTGTTGTAGGAACTCTTGCCCAGGGTGATGGTCAGTCTGTGAAGTCCTGCTGGTGTAATTAGCCTGACTCCTCAACAGTCTGCTTAGGGAAAGAAACTGTTTTTGAGCATCCAGCAACTCACCGTCTTTAACGCAGCGTTCCAGAGAACTACAGACAGTACCTTGAGTGTTGTATCTTCAGTCTTATTAAAAAGACTCCTAACATCTCAAAGATGCTTTCAGGTTGCTTTCTTGGTGTTTAGTTCATGTCAAATTTAAAGAGAATTGCTGTAAGTCTTCATAAACCTTCCCTTACCGATGGTGCAAAACTTTTGTAAAGCTACCTTTAAAAAATAAAAGATCATTAATATATTGCCTTAGTGTAATAAAACACCCATCCCACATACAAAAGGAACACCATGACCTCATTGCATTTATGTGTAAGTGAGGAATTTAGAGGATTCAAAATCAAGTAGTATTTTGGACTTGAGGAGAGCCATGTGCTGGAAAGCCTGCCTGTTTTATTATCTATATCAAACAGTCTTGTAAAACTTGCTGCCTCCCCATACCAACATTGCCTGGCTTCTAGTCATAGATCATGGAAGCTACGGTACTGTTACTGTAAGCTAAAAAATGACGTGTCACACATGATGGAATTGAAGAAATACTGAGGGTTAACTTTTAACAGATTGCTTGTTTGGTTGCCTCCACTTTTAGCTTACCTAAAATAAGGCTTTAAATAAAACATGCCAACATTAATTGCAATTTTAAACTTAGTTTAGGCATTCTAAAATCTTGGGCTGAAAAAATAATTCTTTTGTGGGGAAAGCTTTCTAGGTCTCTAAAATTTGGTGAGAGTACCTGAGTAAATGATAGAGGGCTTCCACTGAAGTAATGAGAACATCAGAATTTTGTCAGAAGTCAGAACAGGGTAAACTGTAGTAGCTGAACATTGTCTTTGATGAATGCCAACATTTTACAAGAATGAATCAAACTTGGTGATTCATTGCACATCGTGATTCACATTGGTGAGTTCCACCTTCTACTGCTTAAATATGGCTCATATCCTCTGATTTTTGCCATCTGACTAGTACAGAAAGGATATGGTTCATATAGAGAGTGAACTGCAGAGGAGTTTTGATTGTGTTTTCAGTACTCAATTTCCTACCTGGACTAATTTAAATCTACAAATTTGATCTACTTAGTATGCATGGTTCTCTCTCTCTCTTTCTCAAGACCTTTTGCTTTAACTATCCAACTACTTGGGTTTCCTGTGTACTCAGAAGGGAGGCACTTTGAGAGTTGTTTTCAGAGCTGAAGAGATTAAATTAATTTAAGCTTCTAGGAAAAAATACGATAGCCCCTTTGTAATTGTGAAACAGATTTTATATTATTGCTTAGAGGTAAATCCCTTCTCATTCCTGGAAATGAACACAAGCACAGAAGAATCAAATAGAAAGGTTAAGGCAGCAAATGGTTTTCATTTAGCGGAGGACATAAAAGGCAATAAGATGAGCATCTGATACATATTATTTTCCTTTTTCATTCTTTTTCTTCTATAATGTCTGATACTTTACAGAGATTAAGGGCAAGTCACAAAAAATACAGAGAAACTAGTAGTAGTGGCAACTTTGTGTATTGGTTTTCATGAAGAAGGTTAATTTGAGAAGGTACTTATGTAAGCCGTTTTAATAAGCAGACGGTTGTGCAGGCAAGAGGAGGCTAAAGAAGAGGATTCAAGGTACAGGTCTCTGGTGACATTCTGAAATGTTGGCGAGCTTGCGCTTTCACAGAGCACTTTGCAGAAGAAGATCAAAATTCAAAAAGATCTTGGAAAGACCATCTTAGATAGTCTGCCATCAACAAAATGATGTCCAGTACAGAGGATTTCAGAAGATTTTTAAAAAAAGAAAGACAAGATGACAGCTATCTTTCCATGATGTCTCTGGCCTACAAAGCACCTGCTAACACAGGGAGACAAGACTTTATTTCATTGTTCCTGTCAAAGGGCTCACAGTGGGATCTCTGTGTTTAATAAGTACCTCAGTAGGAAAAAATCTGAACTGACTGAATGGTGTCCAGAGAATAGTTGTTTACTGTGAGGGCAAGGGTGGGAGTGGAGAGGAACACCTTACCTCAAGAGCTTGGATTTTGAGGATGAAACACTAGAAGAGGTTGCATACAAATATTTTGGAATCTGCTTTCTTGGCTGTTTTCAGGATTAGGACAGTTAGGCATTTGTTTCATCGTAGGATGTTTAGACCTTGCCTCAGTGTTTGTATGGATTAGATAGTCTCTTGACATCTCTTTCTGTTCTGTTTCCGTGCTTATTTGAAACCGCTGCAGCTGTTTTTCCACTTGAAGAATTTCACAAAAAATAAGCCAGATGAAATTCTGTCAAGTTAATGCTATGTGGCAGTGCTTGAGTTTCCAAAACAAGCAAACAAACAAAAAAAAATATGACCCCAGGAGGAAGTGACAGCTGGAATGTGGGAAACCAAGATCTGAGATGTAAAAATGTGGACATAAAGTTTTATATAATTTAATTATATTATTATAATTTAATTATAATTTACTTGCTTTTTTTAGACTTAAAAAAAAAAGAAAAGAACAGACCTAATAAAAAAAGCACCTTAGCTCAAAGTGTGCCTACAGACCTCTGACCGTCCAGGCTCAGAGAGAATGATAAAGTACATCAGAAACTTGTGAAAAGTTTCTGTCTGTAAAAAACCTCTGCCTTAACTTAGTGTTGCAAACCTGTAGGCTCATAATACAAAAATTTTACTTTATGGGGAGAAATCTTAATTATAAAGTTTTTTCTTTTCCCAGAAGAGGTGAAGACCCCAACTTGATCCGTTAGTCATAAAATTGTCACTTCGCAAGTATGAAGTGCTAATACTCTCACATGCTAGTGTTTCCATATAAAACACTCACTTCTGTATTTTCAGAAGTGGTCTGGTAACACCTCTAAAGCTTCCTAAATTCTGCACATCACCCGTTTCAATAAATAATTGGGGGTGTACTTTTTCAATTTGCATAGCAACCCGGTCACATCTATCAATGTAACTTACCTGTGTAGGCAAACAGTATAAAATTTGGAGGATACTTTTCTGTCAGAACTTCAGAGTGATTATAGATGATAATTCTACTGCCTTTAAGAAGCCTTTTGCTCTGCGTGTGGATTTTAAAGACCTTTCCCTGTCTCCTTGGTTGTACTTGTATGATGCAATCAACCCCAGTCCATCCCATGGGCTAAGCTGCCAGCGTGCTCCGCAGGCAGTTGTGCTGGCACTGGTGAGCAGATGGCACTGCGAGGAAGTTGAAAGTTGAGGGATGCTTAGGTTGGCAAAAGCCAGTAGGAGTGGTGTTCATCCAGCTGTCCTCTGCTCACTTCAGAGACTAACATCCTGAAGCACTTTCTATGTTTCAATTACTATGAACAGTAAAGAATCTTAAAGAATAGAGAGTTTAAGGATTCTATCTGTTGTTACGCTGAATAGAATAGAATGTTTTAGGCTGGAAGGGACCTCTAGAAGTCATCTGGTCCAACCTCCCTACGCAAGTAGGGACATCTCTCCCTAATGAACACACTTTTTTCCTTGAGTAACAGTTGTTCATTTTGCAGGTGGCTCTTTCATCTCTTGCAGTGGCTAGAAACTCTAGTTTCAATTTTACTTTTTTTTTTAATTTATTTAGGTTTTTCACTTGCTGCAGTCATACTTAGAATCAAAACAACTCGTGAGTTCAAACTTTCAGCAGGAACTGGGTGACATCATTACCTGTATAGGAACCAAACTGTGGTTGGCTAAAAGGTAAGATAAAACACAAGATATCTATTTTTGTACACATGGATTACTAACATATGGAAGGCTTGGCTGATGAGGGTTTTAAAATTTATATTTTTTTTGGCAAGCTGGATGGATTTATTTATCTGGAAACATGTAAAATTGAGATGCCTTATTGGATTACTGGTTTTTTGGGTGTTTTGCTTTTTTTAAAAAATAAGCAAGGATGAAAAAACATAAGTATACTTTACCTGTGTGCATTACTGTTTTTCAGTCTCCTCTTAGTTCATTCTCAACTGAATTATGTACTCCAGTCATTTGAAAAAATGAATGAAATGCCTACAGAAGTAGTCTTTTTGAGGTTGAATGTTGCTTCTGGGATAAGGAAAATATGCCACATATACAAGGTTTTATTGTTACTATTTTCTCTGACTTTGACCTTTACAAAAAAGTAGTAGAAAAATGCCATAGCAATTGTTGAAACTATCAAAAGTATTTAGCTGCCCACAGATAATCCAAGATAGTTTGGAAACTTTTTCCTTAGATTTCTGTAAAAGAATCTTCAGATGACCTGAATACTACAATTTTTTTATTTTTTAAAATCTACTTGATCGCATCAATTGCTTTTGAAAATTCCCACCAAAAACTTTAAAGATATTAGAGAGCACAAGTCCTTGTGTAGATAAATAACTTGGTAAAATATTCCAGACTACAGTTTGCACAGTGGAGGGAGGTCACCAATGCAATCTAATGTCTGGTAAAAGCTGTGTTGCTTTGCAATCATCAAAAGCAAAATCATAAGTGATTTGGAGAAGCAGGATGACTAGTGGGTTGAATCTTCCACCACTGTTAACTGAGTTGGGGTAATCAAGATACAGTTAATCTTTGAGAATTACAGAAATGTCTCCTGAGAGAGTGAGAATGATGATACAGCAGGTAAAACTTTGTGTGAGTAATTATGAAATGATGCACATGAATAAAGCAGGCTGGACTTTACTTGGGAAAACAGTAGTTGACCAAGCAGACTTTTTTTGGGGGAAAAAAAAAAAAAAAAATCACACTGAGTATTGGTAGAGCCTAAGAGGGAAGGGGGCAAATACCTTAAAAAGAATGCAGAACAAAACAGAAAGCACTCTTAAGTTTATGTATTAATCTGTGTTGTATATTTGAATATTGTGTAAATCCCAAAGAAAATACAGTAGAAATGAGGAGCAGCGAAAAGACTTGACAACAAGTATAGGGTAGTTTCTAGATGGGGAATGACTAAATAAGCTGAGGTTTTTTTCAGTCTGGAAAAGGGATGACTGAGGAATGACAAAGCAGATTTAATGCTCTGTGTCACATGGAAAGGGGACAGGTGGGACCTACCACCAATGAAAGGTGATAGGTTTAAAAGAACCGAAATAATGAAGTTTTCCATGTAATTTCAGTTTAGCCATGGAACTCTATGATACAAGATACTGTTGGTTTTAAACCTGAATTTTTAATGATGGAACAGAGTCATGGAAGAAAAGCCCAGTGAGGTGACTAGGTATGTAGATACCACACTTGGCTCAAGAAATTCTTCAGCAACGTTGAAGGCTGAGAGGGAGGTTTTGGGAAGTGTCACTGTTCTTAGGCTTTCCTTTTCCTGTGCTTCTACTCTCTGCCTCAGTTGGAGACATCGTGCTGGATTTGATGGAGCTTTTGATATGACTCAGCATAAGTATTTTTAAGTCTTAAAATGAGAATGGTAATTTACTTAATTAAATTAAATCCATGGATACTGTTAAATATACTAAACCAAAACAAAAACCCCACCAAAACCCAAATTCAACAGAAAGATACTAGTGCTAAATAATTAAAATCTCCTTCTCCTGCAGCAAATATGTTTTCAAAGTATTTGCTGACTTTTTTTTTTTGATATTATCTCCGCAAAGAAAATGTTTTCTCTCTAAGAAATCCTGGTACATGGTATAGTTATTTGCCTGAAGATGTATTTTCTCTACCACTTGCCTGTAAAAAGCCATGGCTGTATGTGCTATATCAACCTTCTGTCAGTAGCACACTTTCATTTTGCCAATTTGTTGTAGCCACCTTTTCATTTTCATGCATTCTCAATTATGCAGTTAATGCTATACATAAAGTTTTTTCAAAGGTCTTTCTCCCCATAAAGTAAAATTTTTGTATTATGAGCCTACAGGTTTGCAACACTAAGGCAGAGTTTTTTTACAGACAGAAACTTTTCACAAGTTTCTGATGTACTTTATCATTCTCTCTGAGCCTGGACGGTCAGAGGTCTGTAGGCACACTTTGAGCTAAGGTGCTTTCTTATCATTATTTCTTTTCTTTTTTTTTTTTAAGTCTAAGAAAAGCAAGTAAAATGTCTATGAAATGTTTGGTGACCAAATTTACTTCCCCATATGCTTTAAACTTAATACTACAATAAATTTTAAAGCTGAAAAAAATCTGCATGCCTCATAACCAGCACTTCATTCATGCGCTGTTGTTAGACTTCTTCGTACGCATCTGCTGCTGGTCACTGTCAGAGAGGCATTGGCTGGCTGGACCCTCAGTCCACCTTCAGTCATTCTTACCCTCTTTCTGTTCAGGCAAAGAGAGTGCATACCACAGAGGAAAAATAATGAATCTCCATCTGTTTCTTCTGCCTTTTTCATAAGGAGACAACTTATCAGGTCACCAATACTGTAGTGCAGTGATTGTTTGAAAAAAGGCTATTAGAGGCACTTAATATTAATCTTAAATGGCCAAAAAAAAAAAAAAAAGTTAAAATGACAGGGAAATGGTTTGCAAATTTGGGGAAATGGGGAACTTGAATTGCAAAATTTTAGATTGCGTAAGTATTTCTTAAAAATGGGGCTTAATAGTTGTCTGCATCTGGAATAAATGTTTATCATAATTCAGTTGTCTGCTGAACCGGGGGGGGGAATAGTTAATCATGGGAAAATGGCTTAATCAGCAGCATCATGAGTAGCATTGTGTCAGGCTGTGTCAAACATGTCTGTGCAAAAATGCAATTACAGGAAAGTTAACCTTGGAAGGGACTTTTGAAGGTCATTAATCCTTTTGTTCAAATCACAACCAGGATCAAACTTAGATCAGGACAATTATTCTGATAGTTNACATCTTCAAAATGCTAACTTTTTGAGTCTTCAAAGGTAGTATTTATATTTTTGATATTTCTAGTGAATTAGGCTTGCCTTCCCTCCACTATTCAAGGCGATGTTTGAAACTTTTCACTGTACTTTGAGGTGTATACTTCATTTGGTGTTTATTTTGTTATAGAATACTCTTGTTTGTTAGTCTAAATATGTTCAGTACTGTTATTTCTTCCCCATAGCCCTACATCAGTGTTAGGTTTTTGCATTTTTTGCAGGCATGGGAGGTGCAGGGTGTTTGAGAAGAACAGAAATTTTAAAAAACAAAACATAAAATCTGCGTTGTTGGATAACAGAGGTGATGGAGTGAAGTGATGGAAATTTAGTCTGGTGAAAGATTTTAAAAAATAATCAATGTATCAAGCTAAGCCTTTGAAAGAGTTCAAAGCTCTTTCATATTAATTTAAAATTTTTAAAAAGTCATTTTTAGCTCAGCTGCATACCAGGGAGTTACAAGACTAACGCTAGATGCCTTCTGCTTCATAAATACAGAAAGCTAAAAGAGCAGCCCTTGGAGCTGGTAATTTGTTGTACAGAAGTCCCGGAAATATCTGTCTTGTTTCATTTGTAGCCTTTGGCATGGCAAAGTATTGGTATTGGAAAATTTATGAAATCATGTCATTGCACAGCTTTGCTGTTGGATGCTGTCCTCCAGCGCTTTTAGTTTGATTTTTTTTTTTTCCTTTTTTTTTTTTTCTTTTTTCCACCTTCCTTCTTACTGGAGACCACAGGAGGGGGAAAAGACTTTGAGGTTCTGCCAGAAGTCAAATAACATACTCTGCTAACCTCTAGCCATGTGCCATTTCTTAGCTGAGAGCTTGTCTGCACTGGGAGAGTTTACTTCTAAGAAGGCCGCTTTCTTGAAACTGACTTGTGTGGAACAGCCTTGTATAAAACCAGCTGGCTTTGTATTTTGTAGGGAATCACTGGTTTGTCTGGAATGAACCACCTGCCTTGTGTGCACTCAACTTTGTAACCCAAATGTCCTGTGCTCTGCAGGGAGGCTTCTTATTGCTCTGCTTTATGGATGGAACTGTTAAAAATACAAATGGTCCTGATGTAGCAGTGCAAGATTTGAGCTCACGCAACAAATACATGTAAAAATTACTCCGGGCTTGGGCTCAAAACCAGATTCACTGTCCACTGAGGTACTTGCTGCTCAGTTTTCTGCAGGCTAACTCTTAAGATGATCCAGCAATAATAACTGCTCCGGGTGAGGGAAATCTCACAGGTATAATACAACATAATGTTAACATTGCAGAGTACATTAATTTGTCAAGCTGATGGCCATGGCGCTCCATCAAGCCTGTAGTGTCCTCTTTTCCCACCTTCGCTTTTGCCAGCCCTACGTGGTGGACAACCGCTTTTAGGGCCTTCCTAGGGAGAACGTGTGAGATGCATTTAGGCTATCTCTGTGGAAAGCAGGAATGTGGCCTCACTGCGGTTTCAGGTCTTCACATCTCAAATACGTAACCCGAATATGCTCTTACTCTTCTCGTTGCTCATTAGAAGAGACGGTAGTAATTTTTAGTGAACAGGCTATGAAAGAAAAAACAGTGGCACATGCAGGCTCGTCTAGATATAGGTGCGAGATGCCCATTGCTCACTGCAGCTTTGCAAACAGCCTCTGTGTGATTTCTGGAAGGGGGGTGTTATTTGGGAGCTGGAGGGGCTTTTTGTACTTTCAAAACAGCGAGAAGGCAACAACTAAGAAGAATGTAAGATCATCCTCCTCAGCACTGGTCTTTTTCTGCAAACAGTTCCCTTGCCTCTTCCTCTTTCACTGCATCAAAATGAACTTTCTTGTCCTTCCAGGTCTATGTGTGCCTTTGGCATCTTCCTGTTTTTAACTTTTCTATTTCTGTTTTTAAAACCTACACACTGGGAAGTGTAGTTCATTACCTTTGTTTGCTAGTGGTCTGTATGCATTGTGCAGCTATATTAAAAAATTGAAAGTAGTTTTAATGACTAAGCCTGGCCCTGTGGAAGTCTATTTACTAGATTTCAAATTGAAAAGTTAACTTTCTGTCAGCTGGGCTGGAGCAGTAATTCATATATGTGCTCTTACACACACAAAACATCAAGAGAAATTTTTGTTGTCCTGTTCCAGCTGAAAGTGAAGCCTGCCGGTACCCAAAGTTACCGCACATCAGGTGCGCAGTGGTCGTTTATTGATCTGCACTTTGTGACCCATGAGCCTAATTTAGCCTGGTTCATCACTGCTTTTCAGAGCAGAGTTGTAACAGTTACATCATTGCTCATAAATGCATTCTTGGAGACATTAATTTAAATCTTACATGCTTTTAGCATGCCAACTTGGGTTTCTGTGCTGCCCCAAGTCTACTCTGTCACCAGTTTTGTTAACAGTATCCTTAACACAGCCACAAATTGTTTATTTAGGCAGTTGGTGACTGCTTGTTTTGGAACACTTGCTTTGGGTATCAGTAGAGATGTTTAAATTTCAAACTGAAGCTTAAGATGTACTTTGCATAAGATAAAACATCCTTTGGCTCTGCTTCATAGGTATACTCCTCACTTCAATATGATCATTCAGAGAATATTAAGAACTGAGTAAGGTTGTTTAAGCTGTGTTCCATCCACCAGTGCAACATTCAGAGTAGGCACAAACCATGTACGGTTAGAGATTTAGACGTAAATCCTCTCTCATATTTGAAAATGCTTTCCGATAAATAAAGACTCTTAGCAGCTTCCCCCTTTACAGGTGAAAGCCTTGATGGAAATTGTGTAAAATTCATTAAATTTACACATGGGATTAGTTTGACCTCAATGTTTTTTTAGGATGCTGTGGGATCACTTGCAATTCTCATTAAGAGAACAAAAAAGAGAACAGACAGGATTATTTTATCAGTCTGGTATGCTAAAAACAGCACCAACAAAACACAGCCTTTCAGTATCGTTCACTAAGGACAGCACAAATTAATTTTTCTTAATAGCTGAAACTCAGGATGTTCTCGCTGGTATCACAATGAAAAAGTAATTTGTGTAGCTTCTTTTGAAGCAGTACATTCTCTAGCTTTACCAGGGAAATTAACAGCAACATCATAGTCTGGCTTTGGTGTTGGTAGAAAAAAACTTAAATCAGCAGACCAGCAGCTTTCACTTCTGAGCAAATGCCTGCTATAATGCAGGATGAGCTGCTCTGACAGAATGGGCAAGTCAAGTGGACTGTGCACATGGTAACTTCTCCAAGAAGATCTCAACAGCACCAAGTGGGCAAGCAGATGTGCTGTTACTAGATGTTTGTATTTCTGTGCAGGTGTTCCTGCGCTTCCAGGAACTCAGCAAGGATTACTTGGTAGTGTAGGCTTCATTATTATTATTTTTAAAATGCTTTCCATTAAATGTGGGCCTGTTGGCCGTGATGTTCACTGATGTGCTGGTTTTGTATTACATGGTTAAAAATGCTGTGGACAACGTTTAATAATTAAATCCATTATTAATATCTCCTCAAGAAGACAAGAGGAAGGCCGTGCATGTTGATTCGGTGCTACAGATGTGGGCTCTGAGAGAAAATAGATTAAAATATGAAGGCTATCTTCTAAACAAATATACTTCCCAAAAACTCAGTCTTTACAATACTGCAGAATTTGAAAGCTAATAACCAAAACAATGGAAGGTTTGATCTTTTAATCAGCTGCTTGTTATATGTGTAGATGTAATATCCCTAAGCTTTGTCACCTTCACAAGTGACAAATGATCATTTTCCAGATCTCGCTGCAGGTAAAATGTGGTCAGTACAAGGCTGGCTTGACCTTGTTCATCAGCAGTCCTCCAAGGTTAAGACTCCCTATGGATAGTCCCCTAAGGATTATGTAGAGTTGACCATATCAAGACTCAAACATCACAGAAGATGCACTTCTTGATGTGCTTAAAAGATTTTCTAGCTGATACAATTGCAGGTCACATATCAGAAGAATCTGGCTATCAGAAGAATCTGGCCACCAGAAGAAAGAATACCATGCAGAGATTTGCCATCCTTCAGGAAGGAGTAAGCTGGAAGTTGATAGGGGGGGAAAGATATACTGTAAATCTAAAATGTAGTTGCTGGTGTGCCAGCCTGAAGAGCTGAGATTATGGAAGACAAAGGCAGACTGGGAAACTCAGAATAGGAAGTTGCATAGACCCCCCATCCCCAAGTACCAGCTGGCATTAGGATGTGTTGGACTTAATGCAAATTCTTCCCTGCATTTATGCTAGAGCTAAAGGCTCCAGTTATATATAAAATGTTGAGTCATTAGAATTGTCTTTTAAGTTCAGAACTAGAAGAATTTGTGCAAAGGCTTTTGCCATGGCATACTGTATATTAGCTAGAATACGATGTTTGGGAAACCAATCCAATTTATCTATTGGAACCAAAAACTGTACGTAATATTGGTGGCTCAAAGGTGGGTGAATTTGGGGTTTTAATTCAACACGAGCAGGCTGATTTATTTTCTGCCAGCTAAAACAAAAGATGTTGCTGAGGGGTTTTTTTGGCAGTACCATGTTATTTAAACAGAAGAATAGGGTAGTGTTTAGCTATTACAGGTTCTTTTGAAGTGGGGCTCTTCCTAAAATACTGCTGAAAAGATTAATCCTATGAAAAGGTCTTCCTTCCAGGAATTTTGGGCTTTTTCAGCCTTTCCAAAGGCTCCAGCAGCGTTGTAGTAAGAGTGACATTTTCATTGAAGATCAGAGAATGAGTAGACAGTTCATTTAATTAATTGATCATTTTGGAAACTGAAATGAAAACAGTCTGAATGACTGAAACTGAATGAAAACAGTAATAAGGACGATCCTCTTCTTGTTCACAAGGTAGCTCTGAACTGGCCTTTGAAAGATTTGCCCTTGTAATCTTGCCAACACTGGTTTCTTTGCCCTGACACTTAAGAATGTGTTGTGAACTTTTTGGACAAAATACAGGGATTTGTAGGTGGCTTTGTAAGTTGTATAATTTTGAAGTGCTACATTAACTCAATTCATGAGCCAAATCTTGTCATTGATTTTTAAAGACTGAAGCTGAGAGTAACCAATTTGAGTGTGTAGATTAGAAGTAGCCAACAGTCATTTAAAAACCATACCTTGCTCTGAAAAACCGTTGACTGACACGCTGTGTAGTTGTGTATTGTTAAGCTGTGATGTACATGTTACCTTATATTAGGGACAAAATTCTATTTTGTTAGTTATTTTATAAAGTAATGTTCCAGTTTGACAAATGAGATTAGCTTGTATTCATAAAGCAGCATCTCAAATCTTTCAGGCTCTTCTGAGAGCTTGGAAACTGCAAAACATAGAGCTGTTCTGAGATCTTTTACCAAAGTTTTGTGTTAGATATCCCTAAGACAGCTAAGTACACTGAGACACCTCTAGCTAAACTGATTCACAAGAGAGATGTTACAGGCATTTGTTTAATAGCCATTGATTGGCAGGTTGCCTTTGAAATTTGTTAAGTGCTTATTGATGGTTTGAGCAAATATGCTTTGATTTTTTTAATGTCATTAAACGTTTAGTAAATATTGTAAGTTGCTGTATATTTTTAGTGCTTGTTCTGCTAGTAGTTTTGCAACATCTGTTTCCTAATGAGGAAAAATTCGAGCAAAATAAACTACCTCTTTGGAAAACATTGGATTTCTATTGACTAGAATACCTAAAAAATAATGTTATAAACATCAGCACAAACAGCTTTGATTTCATAATCAATGACTTCTGTTTGTCTTATTTATGTAACAAATGCAATATATTACTGTTGTTGGTTTTGCTCATCTCTAAGTGATGTGATGCTCTTTTGGAAAAGGAGGAACGATCCAGGGGAAAACAGTTGTCATCTTTCTAAGTCATCTGACCTAGTGTAATTGAAAATTGGGGGCTTGAAAAGAGAATAAGAACCTGCAAAAGTTGTGCATCAAAATTCTTTGGTACTTGCTCTACATAAAATTCTGTCGGCATGGTCGTTTATATATAGCAATCTCAATGGTTATAAATGCTGTCCTGTAATGAGTAGAAATTATGTTTAAGGGCCTCTGTGGACCTTAGTGGTTAGAGGAGCAAGAGGTGGTATATTTAGTTTGTTTAAATCTTTTTCACAGTGTTCTGACAGAATTGGCGCCAAATGTGTGAGCTTTCCATGTGCTTTGCTCCTTATTGTTTCCCTTGGAAGAGGAGGTAATTTGCTCTGTAATTCATTAATGTTGATCTTCCTTAAAATAAACAGTAATACAAGAGAAACTGAATTTTTAAAGTTAAGTCATGTGTTCCCGATAGAGTTGAAACCGGCTATGTGAGCAGGGTGCACAGGTCTGTGACCACATATTGCTGATTTCTTCAATAAATGTCCATTCGGTTCTGCCATCCAAAATAAGCAAACCAATGACTACCTTAAATTCAGCATGACTCGACTATAAAAGGTGAATCAAACTTCTTAAAAAAAATATTTGCAGAGCTCCAAACTGTGAGAGCATAGGATTGATTTCACGTTATGTAGACCTAAGCTGCAGTCAGTGGTGCTTAAAGGCTGTAAAGGCAGAACAGAAATCAAAGTGGTCCCAATGCTACTGTAGGTAGCCAAAGCCAGCTGGAGCAAAACACAGTATTGCACGTGGAGCTTCTGAGCCTGCCCAGTCTGATTTACATCTGCAGAGAGGGAGTATCTCCTGAAGGATGCACTTCCTGATTCACCTACCAGGCAGTTCCTTGTTGAAAACAAATAGCTTATTGTTAACTCCATTCATAGAATATTCTACACATGCTTAACCTGGGCCTCTTCAAAGGCATTGGAACAGGAACATGTGATTTTTAAAAGGACTGTTTAGTTCCATTAACCTTTTTCTCTTGAAAAAAATCTCTGGACTCTTTAACAGCTAACAAAAGGTTTCCTCCTGTCAGTGACTTCAGCTCTTTTCTAATTTTATATTCATGTGCCAGTACTGAAAATTAAATTACAAAGAAGACTGATTATCCTGTTCCCATTTACTTGTTCAACACTAATGATAAAAAAATCGCTAAGTTTGGAAGACTTTATTTTCAGGATCTAATCCAGAAATCTGCTGTAATGTGTCAAAAATTTAGTGGTATGGAAACTGGCACTTGTGTTGTCAGATTTCTCAGATGTTCAGCCATGCCTACCTAAAATAATAATAATTTTAAAAAGACGCTTTTGCCCCCCATATTGAAGATAGTGTTAGGCTGGAGCTTTGGGCAGTTAAAAAATAATCTCTGTAGACCTTTAAAAACTTCAGTCCCTTTAACTCTCTTGACTTGCGTCTTTCAGCCACGTTGTATCTCCTGTGGAGTTTTGTGATGATCTAGTAGAGACGCAGCAGCTTCTCCCATTATTGTTTTGTTCTCCTTGATTAAATTAGAAAGACATTTCTTCTGGGCCTTGTTCTTTCTAGAGTAATCCTTTCTGTCCCTGCCTGTGCTTCTAAAGGTTGCAGGTGTCTTCTTCCCCTCTGCCTGGTCAGGTGAAATCTGTGATGATGCTTGCCTTTGATGTATTACTCAGGACAGACAACCTCTGACCTCTCTTCAGTCAGATGTGTTCAAATACTCTGCGGTATTGGCTGTTGGTGAAATTTAACTCAGTGGTCATCTCTGAGGTGATTTTTATTTCCACCTAGACAGCCAAGATCCAAGTACAGCATTGTGAAGGAGTGCTAGAAACTGTGGGAATAAGCTTCAAAGTGCAGCGAGATTTGTGGAACAGGCTGTCTTATAAACTCTGTATCCAAGGAGAAACAAAAATTTTAAAAGATGAAAATTATGTTTTAAGGCATCTTGGCATAGTATTTAGGGTGGCTATTGGGTCTTTGGTACCAGCTGTTTGACCTCACAGATCTGCTGTTGTTACACCAACCTACTTGCTAATGTAGATAAAATATTATTTTAATGAGGTATGGATCTCTGTGCTGACATCACTAGTATGCTAGTATATATGTGTAGTAGTATGAATATTGTTTTGATATCCATTTTTCTATTTCTGTGTGGACATACTTGTAGATATGAGAGTCATAGAATCATGGAATCATTTAGGTTGGAAAAAACCTTTAAGATCATCCAGCCCAACAATAACCCTACTCTGCCAAGTCCACTGCTAAACCATGTCTCTAAGTGCCACATCTACATGGTTTTTAAACACATCCAGGGATGGCGATTCAACCACTTCCCTGGGCAGCCTGCTCCAGTGCCTGACAACCCTTTCAGTAAAAAAAAAAATTCCTGATGTCCAACCTAAACCTCCCCTGGCCCAACTTAGGCTGTTTCCTCTTGACCTGTCACTAGTTACTTGTGAGAAGAGACCAGCACCCACCCCTCTACAAACTCCCTTCAGGTAGTTGTAGAGAACAGTAAGGTCTCCCCTCAGCCTCCTCTTCTTCAGACTAAACAACCCCAGGTCCCTCAGCCGCTCCTCATAAGACTTACAGGCCCTTCACCAGCTTTGTTGCTCTTCTTTAGACCCACTCCAGCACCTCAATGTTCTTCTTGTACAGAGGTGCCCAAAACTGAACACAGTACTTGAGGTGTGGCCTCACCAGTGCTGAGTACAGGGGAATGATCACTTCCCTAGTCCTGCTGGCCACGCTATTTCTGATACAAGTCAGGATGCCGTTGACCTTCTTGGCCTAACCATCTCTATCTCTATCCTGTTCAGTCACATACAGTTTATTGTCTGGGGTGAGCGTGTAGTATATTTTGTTTTCATTAATATCCAGGTTGTAAGGGAAAATAAATACCTTTGGGGTTTGGGACAGTAAAAGGAACGCTATTCCAGATGCCTGGAACTCCCATCCTTGCTACTTCTGTGACTTTCTTGTTTTGAGACCAATTTCCTCAAAGCTTGTTTACAGGAAAACCACTTTATTTGGGTATCTGCTTTAAAAAATAAATGTCTTGTACTCTTCCCACTCTCAGTGTTGAAGTTCTTCATGAACAGGTCGTCTTAAATACTGTGCAGTACCTGATTTGAAATGTTCAGCATGTGATTTTTGGCTATCAGGTCTGTTATGCAAATGACAGTTTGCTTGTTTTCAAGACTGAGCTTTCTGCTACAGCTGAACAACAATAAAATTTCTTGGGTTTGGAAAAGTGCATTTCCTGTTGTGTCCATCAGGCATATACGGCTGAGAATTCATTAGCATCACCAGAGCAATGGAGCTGGCCAAGACAAATGTTTGGCATGTTTTACGCTAGAAAAGTCTCATTTCAGAATCAAAATATGCATATGCTCATACTCAAAATGAAGTGGTAAATGCTTAAAAGCTGGACCAGAATAAAAAAAAAAAATTTAGTATTGTTGTGGTTATTTCTTCAGTAAAGGTTGACTCAGCCATGTTTTTCTGAAGGCACAGTTTGTACATTCGAAATTTTCTTTTCAGTGAAATGGCCGAATAATAACTGAATCTTCCATTTTTCAAGGGAGCTGTAATGCAGTAGGCTCTCTATGTTCCTCATCTTAACTGAATTGTCATGGCTGCTTTCGTCCATCTTATAAGTACTTGTTAGAGACCTCTTGGTTTCTTTTTCTTCTAAGCCTTTGACTGATCTGTCCCTCTGTTTTCTCGTGGCTTGAGCTCCTAACCCTATGAGTGATTTCTTAGTGTGATTTCAGAAGAACAATTTGGGCAACAACTGGATGCCCACGGTACAGAAGAGAGGTTTGCTTAGTGAGGGTGGATGAAATTGAAGTCTTCCTAATACAGCTTTTCAAAAATAGGCCATAATAAAATTGCTTTGACTTCATATGTTACCAACTCTTACTGATGTGTGCCGCCTCTGCAGGCAGGCTTTTAGCTCTTGTGCTTCCAGACAAGTGGTAAGAGGCAAGTGTGGAGAATTTTTGGGAGGTTTGTGACTACTTCATTAGTTAGAAGGTGTCTAAAAAGTCTCAGTTATACAAAAGGAGAAAAAAATCATTTCAGAAGAGAGATCCTGGTAGTCTGTAGTTGGCTGTGTGTTATATGAATGCCTAATACTGTAGGCCACAAAAGAACGTGTGAGTAAATTAGGCCTATTACAGAGTTTATTACTGAAGGTGAGAGCAGAGTTTCTGGTAAGAGTTGTCTTTTTTAACTGGATCATGGGCTAGTTCTCCATAGGCAAATAGAGCTGCCAGACTGCTATGTAAGAACCTCAGACCTTTCATTTTTATATCACGATCACATATCTTATTGAAAAAGGTTTTTTTTTCTGGAATTTTAAAGATATTACAGAGTTGAGAATGTTTGTTGAAACATTTTTAATTAACATTTTTGAAAGAATTTCAAACGTCAAGATAAGCATACAAAGAAAGTGCCAGATAAAACAAAAATTAAATACTGACAGAATTAGTCATACTTTAAACTTGTACTGCTTGATTCTACAATTTTCATGTAGTGCTCGTCACATTGGACTCATCAGAATAATTTGTGTTTTGAACTGGATTTCCTGTTTGTTCACATATTGAGTTGTACTTGAGAAAAGCTTTCCTGGCTGAAACATGACAACAATATAAAGAAAAATGAAGATGTTAACCTAATGTTACTTTTCTAATTGGAGAGAAAACATCTTTCACTTGTGGCTTGAAGAGTTAGAGCAGAAAGTAGCTTATTATCAATATGCATTGTACATCCAAAATCCCCAATGTCTGGAAAAAAAGAATAAAATCTAATTTTAAAAACATGCATGGCTCTGTGGTCTTCATCAGAACAAAGAGAGAGTGATAGCCATTAAAAAGATATTATAGGTACCTTTCATGGAGAATTTTGTATTAGCTGTAACGGTAAGACCTGAAGACTTATTTTTATTAATGCATTTAGTTACATACATTATCTGTAAACAAAATAAAGACATACTAGTTGCCAAGCAAGCTCATTCGTCCAATAGTATTGAAATGTATGAACTACCATTTGGTGCAATGGATGGAGAAAGGGTGTTGCCATTCTGCTAGGGAGACTGTCATTCAAAATGGACCAGGAAGTGAATCTTAGATAACTTGGCTTAATTATTTTGTATATGCAGTCTAATTTGATCAGTAGTTGATCTTAATTAATTAAGTACAGACACACCAAGCTGCATTTTATCTTTGTAATTTGATTTTTCTAGGCCAAATCCTTGTTTGGTGACCAGAGCTGCCTATCTTGATGTCCTTGTGATGCTGAGTACTCACCTGGGGAAGTTTCAAAGGCAAGGTAAGTCAAATATAGTGTTCTATAAATCGAATGGAATGTCTGTGCGGAAATTTCTGAGCTCTGTTGAATCCAGAGAAATGATAATATATTACTTGTACTTATAGTATCTACTGAATGCTGGAGTCCTTTAGCTGCTTTTTATAAAAGGGCCCTTTATTCTGCCTTCTGTAGAGCTAGTCCTGGTGATTGTTGATGAGAAGAATGAGGTACAGTTCTATGTCAAACCAGTGTTCTTAATCCTAGAATGGTGTAACAACAAAAAAAAGATCCTCCAGTGTTCCGAAATGCTTTTCTGATCCAAGGTCAAGATCCATAGAAACAAAATCCAAACTCCTGAATATTGCTACTTTAACCTTCCCTGAAAGCCACAGAGATGTTCCCTCATGAGTGTGTTTCAGGGAAAGTTTTCTCATGTTTAGAAGTTTTATACGAAACAACTCTGAGAGCTTCTTTAAATTTATTTTTTCATATTGATTCTTTATTACTGTGAAGTTTTTGAAGGACCAGTCAGAACTATCAGTGGTTTTAACAATGCCGAATGTTGTTTGCATAATACAAAGCATTCTGTAAACAATAAGGAAAGCAAAGGTATGGCTGTGCATATGCTACTTTCGGTCAGCTGTAACTAGCTTCCTTGTGGGCCTCTTTTGTTCATTTCTTATAAAGCCATGTGAGTAATAAGTTACCCTGTGAGTCCAGGAAGGCAATTAAAGAATAATTCTTTCATTTCATTAAAATTGTTAATGACTGATTTTAACACCGTATTTAAGTCATTGGAACCATCCTTTGTTTCACATAGTTGTGTTTTGGGGGCTGTTCTTAATTTTAAAACCAATTGTCTTTGCTTTTTTGCTTAGACCTTTGGTAGAAGTAGTTCCATTTTAACTCTATAATTGCTATTTGTGTGATTTCTTGTGCAAGATTGTACCAAATAGTTTCTAGTGATAGTTGCCAGAAAAATGAGTTGGTGATGAACATGTCTGAAACGAACTTCTTCAGTCGGGCTGATGCAGAATTTAGCCCTTATAAGCATAGACATACATAAAATATGTGACAGGTGGGTTCCACTATACCAGAGGAAGACAGTTAGGGTTGTTGGGGACTCTAGGAGATGGATCTGATCTTTCGTGTCCTCTGAAGAGTTATTCCTCTCTTATCCCATAAGATATCAAGATGTACTGTTCAATAAAAAGGAAATTTCCAGGTGATCTTGTTCTGTCAGGTACTGTCACTATTGGTGACTAGATAAGGGCTGTGTGCTTTACTGGGAGGATGCACCACCCTGTATAAAGCAGTTCCAATATCATCTACCTCTGTTCATCTCTTTTGTAGTATGAATTATCCCAGTCTTTCTGCTTTCTCTTCATACGAAGTTTTTTTCCTCTGCTTCTGATTATTCTCATCACTCATCCTTCAGCTCTGTTTTTTGTTTTATGAAGGAACAGCTAGTATTCCAGGTAAGGGCTCCTCATTTGCTTACTTAGTTGGCATTACATTTCCTTGATCAGCCTCTTTCCTATTTCAGTTATCTTTGGGGTTTTTGTCTGTTTATATTTTTAAACAATTGCTGCACGTTTCCAAAGGCTTTTATTGACCTCTCCACACCAGGAAACTCCTCTCTTCTGTTTTTTAATGCCTCTGACTTACTGAATAGCCCTTTGAGCCTGAGGGACTGCACCGTGCTGTGGCTGGATTACTAACTGTGGTGGATTCATTTATTTTTCAAAGCTCACATGGACTGTTCCAAATCTGGGTGCTGTAAGGTACAATTTCTGGAGAAGGAAAGCAATTATTTTTGCAGACTCTCTCTGCTCAGGGATAGTTCATTAATATTGTCTTGCTTAAAAGTTTTATTCCTGTATAGGTTTAAAATTATATATTGCAGGCAGTATCTACAGAGAGTAGAAACTTAGACTGGAAATACAGTTATGAGAACTTGAAGATCCATTAGGGACAATTCTATACATTGCAGCAGAAGCCCTTCTGAAATGAAGGAGTAATATATTTATATTAAATAGAACCTGAGTGTCCCATGACACAGTAAGAGAAAGACTAAACTTAGCAGTTAAAAATGAGTGTTTTGAGTCCCACATTTAAATGTTCTGTAAGGAGTAATTGTTAACTGAAGCTTTATACTTTTCTTAGATTAAATATCTTACTCATGTATGTGTATGTCTGGTTATGAGCCAATTTTTCTCTGTTTTAATCTTGATTTTTAAAGTTGTTTCAATGAATAAAGAGTGAAGGACAAATCCAAATAAAACTGTTTCTTGATGTGTTTATCTAAGAGGCCCCAGGAAGTGCTGTATATGAGTTCCAGGCCACGGGCTGAAACTGATTTTCATCAACATAAATGGGAATGCAATGTAATGAGCCTGCAACTGGTTAAAATCAGACCACTTCTAATTGATTATGCCTGTCTAAAGGAGCTACAATTACAAAGAGATTTTCAGAGTACAACCTTGCCTAGGCCTTTCCTACATTACGATTATTTTCTGTAAGTGATTTGTTGTCTTCAATTAATAAAATCTGTCTCTTAAACTGCAGGACAGCCCTTAGGGAATTTACTTCACAAATTCAAAACAATTTAAAATGTCGGATAAGGAGGGCAGGGAGTAATGGATACCAAAAGCATCTTGTCCAGCTAAAAATTTATTGCTGGCCAAATGATATTATTTATCTTAGAGCAAACAAAAAAAACCCCCGTAGTTATTCTGGTTTGCTGTTTTGGATAGAAGTGTTTTCTGATTCATGTCACTGGGAAAATACAGTTTTCTTTCCTTGAGTAGATAGGAAAAATCTAGAGCATTTTTTCCAGCTCCTGATGTGCCTGAGGGTCTTCTGATGTGCAGAGACAATACATAATGCTAAGAATATGTAAACTTACAACAAGCTTTTTTTCAATTACCAGTTGTAGTGGGAACTCAGAAAAAGAACTGAAGCAAGCCTTTTTAAAAAAAAAAAAGGTGAAACTATAGATATAAAAATACTATTTTTGCCTTTACTGAGAGCTAACAAAAGCTCTTACCAGGTCTAGGATTATTTGATGAGCTAATGTCTGTTGTCAGTATTAAGAATTATTAATAACATCTAGTGAATTTATTCTTGCAGTCGTCTTTGATGTATTGTCTCCACTGTGTTTATAATTACTTGCACATCCACAAGTCTTGGTCAGCAGGAGTTAGGAGGAGAGGTCTGTCAAGCTGTAGCGCTACAGACCCATGTCTGTCTCTGAGGTTACGCACTTTACTTTGCACTCAGAGATGGACTTTGCAAGAGACAGAATGCCAGACTACAGACAAGCTATGCTGTAATAGCGTGTTTCAGTGGATAAGATTCCTCTGTTGAATATGGGAACTTTTGACAGGACCTGTCATAGATATTCCTGCTTTCCGGTCTTCTCCTGGAAGTTGGTGTCTGAACAATAAGATAAGAGCATTACAGTGATCCTAAGGTGCTGGTAGCACAGGAGCCAGAGTAGTGTGTTGCAGTGAAAGCTGAGGTCTGGGATGCTCTGTTTCTTTGTAACAGATGGAGAATACCACAAGAAAAAGTGGTCGCGTTTTCTTTCTTGCTTACATATTAGAAGAGTTTTCTGAAAGTATTTTGTCAATTCACGAAGGGAAAAATGGATGCAACTCACTAAAATATACTTGACTAATAAAGCATATTTTACTCAGGGTTGTGTTTAAACAACAACAAAAAAAGGCACTTGTCAGTAAAGTGTTGTGTTGAGTCCATGAAGCCCATCAACATAAATGAATGAGGATGTAGAATGGAAATCAGGGAAAAGATGAAAGAAAAATTTGCTAAAGATAATCCTTCTGGGTTGTTCTTTTATCCTGTGTGTATATATCTATATCTATATATGCTGTCAATCTGCTGGGTGGTTTGGCCTAATATAGAGTGTAGGTCTTCACAATTCAAGTTGGATGAGAATAAGAAAACATTTAAACAGGATGTCAAATAAGATGATTCTGTGACTTAGGAGAAGCTGCCACTTGAAGTCTAACCACACATCTTTTTCTTTATACATTGGAGGTGCCAGAATTTATAAAAGTTCTTGAGACTAACCAAACTCCACTGTTGTTGTCATCGTCAGTGGGAACAGTTACTCAGTATTTACATAATTAATCCTGTTCATAAAGAGATAGTTTTGATGTCAAAATGGAGCAGCCAGTATTCTGCTCTCACTAATAATTCTTTCCTTGAGTTTTGCAAAAACAGACTTAGACTTTCTTACTGTCTTCCAAACAGCTAAACCTTTGTAGCTGTAGCTGAATTGATTCTTAAATTTTACTGATGAACAACAGAAACAAAAAGATTGCAAAAAGTACTGTGTATTGCGTGTGTGTTTATGAGATCAGAAACATGGGCTATTACGTACAACTGTCTGCTGGTTGTGCCCTTTTTTATGCTCTCAAATATATGACAAAATACTCTGTTTTAAATAACGTATATTGCAAATATCGTTCTCTTAGATTTGTCCTTTTTAATAAGAAGTTATGAAGTGTATTGGTAGAGTATGTGTGGTCAAACTTCTAGATGCTTTACAATGAAAGCACAAATCATTTTTTAAGTAGGAGTGTCTTAAATGTTTTGCCTGAATGATATGATTTGTAGCACTTTTAAATAGCATTTGAAGGCTGGGCCCATTTTTTTCCTATATTGTGCTTCTTACTCTTTCTTATTTTGGAAAGAAACTAAGTGGTAACTAAACTAAGTTTTTCTGCAGGCTAACTTAAAAACTGATAATGTTTAAATAGTAAGACTTCCACAGTAATAACTCAGTTGATTAGTTTAGCCATACTTTTACCTTTCTTTACCTAGATCCCTAAGAAATGTAGCCAAGCAGTTATTTGAACAGAAATGCTGACAGCTTGTTAATGCATGTTTTGGTTATTTAGTCTAATTAGCTTAAACTTAAGAAATTCAATGGGAACAAATTGAAAGCAATTTTTGTTTGTTATGTCAGAAATTATATAAACTTTGTGTGCCGGTATATTGACTGTGGCACTTGGTCAGTGTTGTTATTGTTGGTATTGTTGTTGGTAGTTGTTGGTAGTGTTGTTATGACTCAAGGAAGGTAAAGATTTAAAACGTGTTTATAGAATAATCCAAATGGCCTATGCCTACTAATATTAAACTAGACAAGTCAAGAGTAAATGTAGTTAGCCTACTAATTCAATACAGAGATGAGGAGAATGACAAAGTTGAGGATGGGCCTATTGGAGGTCCAAGAGATTGGGTGACTGAGAGTTGCACAGACATAAAAATGCCAGAGGCAGATCAAATGAGGGCTGTACTGTGTTAAGGTGGCCCAAAGACTGCTCATCCTTCTAAAATCTTATTTTGGGTTCTCTTTGGATTCCAGCATGTACCACTGACTGGCTTGCGCTGTCTCCATGGGGTTTTATGGTTTTCTATGAACGCAAAAGAAGTGGAAAACTCAGTGCTGTGCCAGAGAGAAGCTGTGAGAAAAATAGCATCTCAGCGTCCAGATGAAATGCTTTTTCATTTTATCTTTTTTTTTCTTTTTCCTTTGAAAACTTTCCTTTATATTATACAAAATGCAATGGTATGCTTCTGTCCTCAAAAATGTATTATCTATGGCTTCAGTTAATCACTCATGTTTATAGTTTTGAATTGTATTTTGAGTACTGATGCTTAGACTCTTATGTTGAAGATGCTGCAGATGTTTTAAAACATCCTGCTTAAAATATGCCCTTTTCTTTATCATCAACAGTTATTTTAGTTCTGCATTGTAGTAAAATATGCTTTTTTGTTCTCATTGGTTTTTATTTCCATTTACCAGTGACTTTGCCTAACCCACTTTTCATGAGAGGGGAAAATATGAAAGAAAATACTTTTCCTTGATATTTGTCTAGGAAGATCTTTTCTTGGTACTGTTTACTTTTCAGCCTTTTCTCTATTCATATACTGTCTTCAGATACCCTTGGATAGATGGTAGTTTGAGTGCAAAGGATTTTAATGTCTTCTCAGTATATAACTAATGACAACTTCTTGCAGATCTTGGTGAATGACGATAAATATCTAGATTTTTCATGCTCGGACTCCCTTCCCATAACATTGTGCTGCAGACACGGCAGCAATTTCATTGCTGCTCTTGTAATTTTTGGCTAACTTTGCAGAGTGTCAGTAGGGATGTTCAAAATAATTTCTCCCTTTTATTTTTCCTTTTTTGTTCTTCCTTTCTGGAGCTTCTAGTAGGCAAGTGAAAGATTGCATGGATGCCTGAGAGGCTTGCCTACAGGATTTGATGTCAATAATTATCTAGAAGTGTGAAAATACTTAAATATATCATAATCACAGATACAGAAAAAAAGCCCTTCATAAAATACACACTTGATGACACGGAGAGTTGTCCAATTGCAGTAGCCTAGACCGCCACCGTAAAATCACCTAAATCCAGCAGAAATACATCATCAGTTCTGTACATCAGTTGGCAAGGCAATGAAACAAGTTTAGCTTTTAAGTCTGGAAGGACTTGAGATGGCTTCTGTCACTTTTGAACATACTGTAGAGTCTCTGAGATGAGAGATCATCTGAACTGTCCATCAGCTGACATCTTGTTAATCTCTGAGAAGGGAAGTTTTTCTGTCCTTACTGTATGTACCAACTTATTCTGGGAACAGACTGGAATAGTGCCTGCCTGCCACTGCATGGAAGAGCAGAAGAAAGTCATGCAGGGCGCAGGTTTTGGAGCTGGCTAAACTTTGAGGAGGTTTGTAGCTAGAGATATTGTAGAGGAGATTCTTGAGGAGCTGTATATACAAATACAGAAGGCCTACATGCACAATCCCTGCTGTTTAGAGGAAAGTGTGGATAGAAGAAAATGCAGACGTGGCTGTTGGGAAGGACACTGTGTCCTTGCATTAGGTCTGCTAATTCCATTCTGCTCCTCTTCCTTTCCTCTTTATTTTCAGATGATGAGAGACCATTTAACTTCGTATGATTGACTGTGACCATCACTTGATCACAAATAGAGTTAAAAAGGCAGTGTGATATAGAGGTTGTATGCATATCTCAATGTAGTGGCCATAAAGGGATTGAGGAAGACTTTGGGGTGGTCGTGCACTGTGTTGAGGAGAACCAAGTTATTGTGTAAGACGTGTCCCTTGTGTGATTCCTAGAAGAGAACCGAAGTTCTTCCTGTCCCACAAATGAAGCAATCCTGAAGGGGAAAAAAATATACTTCAGTTAATTCTTGGGGGCTCTTTTGCATTGTCAGCATCCTGGGCAAGACTGCTGTTTGCCAGGATCCTTGTTTGGTGCAGGATCAAAATTTGTTCTGCCTTCTCACAGCAGATGGTCATCCAAACTGTACAGTGATTTTTTTGTTTGTAAATAAAAGTATGTCTTTACTGTATCATAACAAAAGAGACAGACATTTACTTTGGGAATCAGTGTGGGTTTTTTAGTTTATTCAAGTATTTTGATGTAAGCCAAAGGAAAGAGTTTACTTTAAGTTAAGCAGAAGAGAAAACATTTACATAAAAGCCAGGAAAGATTTCTCAGTGATGAAGTTGAAAGCAGGAATATTTCCACTGCATTGTAAGAAGACATAGGCTTTCTTTCCTTCTGTACATATTTGTGTGAAAAGAGTATTGGAGAGCATGTGGAGCACAGGATGAATGCAGACGGATTTGCTCTATGGTGTGCTGAGGCTAAACAAATATGCAGACAGTCTTATTTTGCTGACAGCCTTGCTGTTGAGACATCCAATTTTAAAGAGACTTTCTGTAAAATAGATGAGCCACCGTATTCAGTCTTTCACAATTACATGGGAAAAACAGAAGTCATCCAGAAGGCTTCCATACCAGAAGTATCTGATAGGTACGGAAAAAGAGGATCTGTGGCAGAAGACCCTTGTATCACATTCTCTGCAAACTAGTAGTTCTAGGAGTGAGTACCTCCACCATGTTTTTTATATGAAAAGAATTTCCCCCTTCAAAGGTGAAGACACAGAGTGAAGTTACTCTGGCTTTGAAAAATTCAAATGAAGGTTTGCTGAACCAGATCTGAAGTTTGGTGCATGGCCAGCACCTGGAGTCAGCAGAAGGGTCACCACTCTCTCTGATGTTAGGTTGCAGGCTCTAACAAAGTTGGCGGTGCTGATACCAACAAAATGAAAGACACCGCCCGCCCTTCCCGTAATGTTTATCTCTATCTCTGTTTTCCACCTAATACTGCTGTCCATTGCCTGGCACTAGAGCTTTGACCCTTCCGTCCTGTTGGTTTTCATGTTACTGCTTGCACATATGATAGCTATACCTCAATGTAAAGCAATGTTGATAGGAAATAAAAGCACTTCTCTTGCAGTATACCTAGAAATATATACTTTGTTTAAGCAACTAAGCTAGTGGACTCATGTGTTGCTGAAATGTAGTTGAGGAGGGAAGCATGTAGGAAGCCAAGAGCGTGCAGGGCTCCAAAACTGAAGCTGTTTCTCTTCTCAGACCAAGGCACTTGAACTTGAACCTTTTCCTTTCAACTGCCTGGGATTATTTCTGTTGTTAAACTGGTGTCTGTGGAGTCGGGCTGTGTAAAAACTGGGACGAAGGCCTAATCCCTTTCCAAGGCAACCAGACAGTTCAGAAATTAAGGAATTCTGGCAGTTGGATACTTGTCGTGTGACACAGGCATTAATGCTAGTTTATGCTATGATGCTAGTGTGTAACACCAGTCTGATTGGAGGGGCTTTAGAAAATGTAGCAAGTAAAATATACAAGTTTGCATATTATGAGATGAAAGCCATCTCTGTCATCCAGAGGATTATGCTGTGACATAGGTTCGCGGTGATACTGCAGTTTCTTTGACTACATCAAGCTGTTCAGAAAAGAAACTGCAGTGAAAACATGAATGACAGAACTAATGGTTAGGTAATATGTCTGAAAATCTTTTTCAGATACCAAATTTCTTTGAAGCTTGTCCAGAATTACTCAGAAAATGCTTCTAGTCTATATGCTGGATGGTGTACAGCCATGTCAGGTTTCTATGTAAATGTCAAACAAATTAAGATGGCTTTGGAAGAATTTGAATATGAAAGGGCAGGATATTTAAATGTAAATAGAAGGCTTAGCAAAATGTCTTCACGGGCAACAAAATGAATCCATATTTGTGTTGCAGCTTCTTGTCAAATTCAACAATTTAATAGTAGTATTCGGACAGGCTTTTAGTAGTACTCAGTGCTTGCTTAATTATAAACAGCAAAGTTAGAGAGCAATGAATTGCCTTCTTGTAGATACTCAAGAAATCTAAGTAAGTTTGCTTTAATCTTTATATTTACCTTTAATGCATTTCAACATTTTAAAAAGCCTAAACGTCTAACAACCCTTAACACCAGTGGCAGTGTTGTTCTCTTCCCTGCTTCTTCATGATTTTCCCTTAATTGTGTTTGAATTTTGTGGGATATAGCATATTAATTTCCTTGCAGTACAAGCTATAAAAACATCTAAACTGGGCAAAAATCTTGGTTTCAATATTGAAGATGATTTGTTCCTGGGGATGATGGAGAGAAAGGTTGAACTCGACGCACGTGAAGATTTCAGTCTATGTGTGTGTGGGAGAGGACTATTTATGTTTTTTTTTCTTTCGTTTTGTGTCAACATTGCCAGCTTCGCTAAAGCCTGAAGCCTTCTGGCACCACAGACAGCAGTGACCTTTTTGTTCACTCCAGGAGGTGGCCAAACAGTAGGAAGTTTCTCTGGCTGTGTTGTGCCGTGAGGGTAGGTTACACTAGTGGAAATGGCTGAAATGTCACAATTCCTGTGCTGATATGTAAGAGGGATTACAGCGCAGCTCCTTTTTTTCTCAGCTGTGTTAGATGTTCAGGATTAAAAGGCATAAGAAAAGCATACTAAATTATTTTAACCAGTAAATTCTTTAGATTGATACAGGACAGATCTGTTTACATAGAAGAGGCATTGTCGAGGTTTAGGTTCAGTCCACCAGACCTACGCCAGACACTCTCTGTTAACCCCTCTTCCTCCCCAAATAGAGGAAGAGGATAAGGGAGAGAGACTTATGGCCCCCTCCCCTCCCAAACGGGAGAGGAAGGGACTGAGAGGGAGGCTTCCGGATTAGAAAAGAAAACTAAAACAGCTTTGATGAAGATAATAAAAAGGAANCCAAGAAAGGAAGGCTAGGGGAAGCGAAGGCCAGCGGAAGGATCCCAAAGGCAGGCGGGAAGGGAAGGCCAGTGAAGGGCCAATGGGAAGGGTTGAGACCCTCGTGATCCCTCAGCTTTATCCTGAATGTGACATATATGGGATGGAATACCTTGTTGGTCAGTTCAGGGTCACCTGTCCCGGCTGCTCCTCCCCGCAGGTGCGGCCTTTCTCTTTCTGCACCCCCCGATGTGGTACACAATATTTAGCAGTGACCTTGGTCTGCATCCCAATCCTTGGTAGTAACTCTAAACATCAAGCGTTATCACTGCTAGAAGCAAACACTGTCTGCAAAAACATGCTGTTAGCTTCAGAAGGTGCAGTTAGTTAGAAAAGACTTAGCTGAAAAGTAAAACCACTGAACAGAATTGGTTTGGTTCTAAATCAAACCAGGACAGGTATCTTCTTAATAGTAGCCTTTTTGGACTGAAGCTATGCAAAGTGTGGGATTTTCAGTATTACAGAATGGCCCTGTCATTGTTTCTCCTGGTTTCAGTTGCAGCTGGGTGGGCTAGGACAGCACTTTCTTCAGTCTGATCTCTAATTTTAGAGCTATTCTATCAAGTACAATGTGATTGCATATTTGGTGCTTTTTGAGGTTTCCAAACTACCTGCATTTTTTCCCCAAGTATATTTAATACAGTTTGTGTTGATTGCTTTCTACAATGGTCATGCAAAGCACATACTATCTGCAAGACTGTATCAGTAGCCTGATTTAGGGAAATACTTATAAGACGGCTATAGTTGGCAATGATGACTGGCAATCTGCAAAGTATTGTAGCATTTTTTAAGTTGTTTGTAGCTTTCATCCCATACATTTAACAATTTATATTTTTCAGAAAAGTTTTTGTCTTTATTTCTGCTTAAATATGAACACGTGCTCTCTAGGAAAGCTGTTTTGTTATTCAGAATCAGTTTAAAATGAAGGAGAGCTATGTTTTCGTTTCATGCCTCAGTTTACCTTGTGATACGTTTTGCATACCTAGTGTTTTTCCACTTCAGAATCACTTAATGGACTGGAGCAGATGGTAACATCATCTATTTGTCACTTTACTCAGTTCTATTCTCATTTCAGGAATGCAATTGTTTGGATTTTGGGAAGAGATGAACAGAGTTATTTCAGATTCCGAATTGGTTTCTGGTATTCCCTACTCATCTGCAGTGCCAGGACTGATACAGTATCTTCAGAGCATCACCAGACTTGTGATATCAGTGGTGTCAGTCACTGCAGGTCCTGCCATCCAGGGCAGCGGTTCACCTGTTGCAAAGAAAATAGCCAAGCCATCATTGTCAATAGTTCATCTCCTTCACTGTGAGTTTCATGAAGTACGTCTGCTCGCATTGGAAGCAATACTGCTCTGGTTGAGGCAAATAAATTCCAAGCAGACTGCAGAAGCAAGAGGAGGTGTATTGTGTTTACTCATTGATTTGGAAGGCACTCTTCTCCCAATGGCTCTGAAGGAAAAGCATCTCCAGTGTTTTTGCAAGGTACTATTTTATTGGCATTTGATATGTTTTCAGAAAACAATATTCCTATTTTTTAAAAATATATTACAAATGTGCATGATGTTTTTTAAATAGTACAAGTGGGTTTTTTTGTTTTGTTTTGTTTTTTACATCGCATAGAAGCAGTGTTATAATTCTGTAACAGACGCTTTTGTGTAAAAGCAAGAACTTCCTCTTTCTTAGCACTGTCAGGAGAGGATGTTTGTGTTCTTAGGGTGGGGTTTAAGTCAGTGTTCCATTGATCTCAAATGTACACATTCATGTTGAGATTGTAAATTTTTTGTGAATTGTATGTGCAGGTGCTGGAAATTCTTTATAATATGGATCTCAGAAATGTGCTTTCAAAGACTGAATGCTCCATAAAAATGGATCCGAATGAGCTCTTAAACTGGAGTTTAAACATTGTAGATATCTCCAACAGGTATGGCCTAGCATGTTCATTAAAATACTTATGTTTTTAAAACTCCAAATGTTGAAGTGTTAATTTATTGGTTTTGGACTATCTGTTAATTTTAAAATCCATGTTTCAGAGAAGTGAGTATGGCTTATTTGAATAGAGAGCTTTTGATGAGAATTTTTCATAGAAGTTAGACATGGATCTGAATTATTAAAAAGGCCCACAAGTCTTACTGGCAAGCACCCTGTAAATATCCAGTAATACAGTTCTTCAAATAAGAAGTTACTCCAGCTGTCAGATGATAGCCAGTGAGCATCCTGAATGGTAATTGAGAAACACCTTAACACATATAGTTGATGATCCAGGATGATCCAAACACACACTCGTTCACTGTGAATCTGCCATCTGTCCAATCCTGGTTTATCTGCAGACAGTCTGTAGAAAGAGTGACAGATCTGATTTCACTTGTTGGATTGGCAGAAATGGTTAACCCTGATCCTTGGGGTTCACACTCCTTAATCAGATTGTAAAGTCAGCAGAAAGCACTCAAAATTTGGAGCCAGTTTGTACTTTATACTGAATTAGAAGCTGCGTCCATCCATTCATAATGGAATGGACCAACAGGGTTTAAGTGTCCAGGCTCTAAGGGCAGGATCATCCTGTTTCTAATAGTCTCCTTTTTTATGCCATAAAAACACTGCACCCCAGTGTTACCAATGTAGCATATTTAGGGTATAGAGTGTTGAACAGCATTTTATAGCTGTGCACATTTGCTGCTGCTGTTTTGCACTAAGTGTTTCAAGTTTAAATGACAATGTGGAGTGTTTATTTCTGGAATGAAATCAGATACTTGTGGTAGAATAACACTGACTGGTGCTGTTAGAGGGAGACCTTACTGCTCAGGTGTTGCCGTTCCTTGTGGTGAGACTAGCTGGGCAGCATGGAGGCTTGGGACCCAGCAGTTGGCGTATGCCGTGCTAGTAACATTTCTAGCAGTTCTAGAAGAGATACTCCTGATGCTTAACACCAGCTTGAAGAGATGCTTTTGTTTGTAATTTAAAATATTGTCTCTTTTTTTTTTCACTTGGCTTCCATTTTCATATGTATTTTTCTATGGGAAGTATGCAGGTAGAAAATAAATGAGAGACGTCAAAGTACAAGCTTATTTCACTTGCATATCAGCTAAAACCTTAATGTTAAGATCTGTAATGTAAAAGTTCTGAGTGTTCAGCTTGCAAAATACCCACTGGTGACAGTCAGGAATGATTAAGAACTGGCTGGTTTTAGAGAATGAAAAGATGAAGTGGGAGATGCAGTGATGGTGGAAATAGCTGGGTTTTTGTATATGTCCTTTGCCTTGTTTTCTCAGCACTGAAGTTCAAAGTGTAGCTCTCAAATTTGCCTCCAAGTTGGTGATCCATCTTTTGCAGAACCACCAGCAGGTAAGGGAAATGGAGCTGCTTAGCAGTTTTGTAATTCTGGAATTTTTGGTGAGTAATGTGCCTTCTTTTAGATAGAAGCCCCAAGCTTGTGTTTTCTTGTGTCACTGCACCACTTCTGGCATTGTGTCATCCTCTTTGAATACACTGCCACATTCTGAAATGAAACAGCTATGAATATCATCTCAATCTATCCCTCTCAAAGTCATTTCAAGTTAAATATGTAAGTAAATTTTTCTGATGGATTGCTTTCAACTTCTGAGAGCATCCAAAATAGCCACTATAATGTGGAAAGAAAAATGCCTACGGTGATTAGCACATGTACTGAATCCAGTCCATTTAGTAAAGTGCAGCTTTGTTGTGGTTTCTGATCGCTTGGGGAGCCAGCAGAGGAGCAGATCTGAGGGGAAGGCACGAAGCTGAAGCAGTGGTTGGGTGCAGTTCCCTTCCTCACTGTGGGCACCGTGAACTTGCCACGTCTCAGCCTGAAATCACTGTCTGAGCACACCAGCCTGTTGTCTGCGTGGAGTTTCTCATTGAATTTCCTCTTAAAATTTGTTTTTAAAACACTAGAGTAAATATAATAACCCTTGTAAAAGTCAAGGCTCTGTGTTGTCCATTCCTGTTTATAGACTATTTAATTTAGACTTATACCAGCAGAAATTACTGGCTTAGATTTCTTTTGATTTTACTTTGGCATTCTGATGTCACATATGTATACATAGAGCACTGCTAGGGCAGGTTTTAGTGCCAGGCAATTTTAACTTTTTTATGTTTTCAAAGACACAAAAACACCTAATGGATGTTTTAAAATAGACAAAATCCTCATGATCTGTTTTAAAATGAAGATTTCTTTTTTTCCCCTTATGTAGCTGTTATTTTTTATATGATGTGCAGCAGAATTGATTCATATTGTATGCTAATAATTTCATCTCATAAAAAAAAATAGGAAGCCACAGATTTGCTCACAAGAATTTGGAACATGCAAATTGCAATGCAAGGACTTCAAGTTATAAACATTAAAATAACTATATAAACCTGGTTTCACAAACAGAACATGTTATTGCTCTGAAGTTTTGTCTTAATTTACAAAGAGGAATTAATGAAAAATGCTCTAAAAATCTTAACTGTAGTAATGCTAAAACAACTAAGACATCTGTACAGACAGTGCCTTCTGCTTTGTAAAAGAGCAAGTACATCAGCTTTCCATCTACATTCTCTGGGCTTGCATTCAGTATTTGCATCTGTAGAAGGGATTGTTTCTCTTCCATAAGGTAAAAGTCAAGTTCTGCCTTTCTAGATAGTCCATATGTCTGTTCAGAATTTGAGTAATTAGTAGGACATGCTGTGGCTCTGTCCCTCTCTGCAGTGCAGGTACATGTCCCTGTACTATGCAGAATGAGGCAGAGTATGACCAAGGATTCGTTTATCCCTCAATGAGTCTTCCTGTGCTTCGCTCCCTTTAACTCAACTCGCCTTTTCATTGGTTCTTTTCTTTACCTTATTTCCTTGTTACATTTTTCACTTCCTTTAATTAAAAATAAGTAAAAAAGGAAAGAAGAGGAGAAAAAAGTCAGTTGCATATACCTCAAGGTCAAGCTGGTGCTGCTTTTCCTCTTCTCCTGTGCGTGAGGTCCCAATCTGTTTGTTTGTTTTTACCTCTGGAGCTTCTTTCTGCTTGCTGTAGCACACACCTGCCTCTGGCTGTGCCTGGATGCCACCTCCTGCAGTTTGCATTTTCTGTTACCTGACCTGCAGTTGAGGTTCTTGCATCTTGACTGACCCACCGCCCTCCGGAGTGTGGCATTTGTGGGGCATCCCAGGTCTTGCTTGGTCGCTTACGGAAGTTAGGACTTTCTCTTCCCAGATATGGCCCAGCTGTCTCAGTGGTGGTCAGAGTTTACAAGTCTTGGAAGTGCTATTTGAGTTATGGGTAAAATGCACATTATTTCTTTCCACAAAAATTTTAGTAGCCATCACTACCCATCAGAAGGGGTTGACGCTTTGTCCCATCATTACCAAGTAGTAGTTTTCCTAGCATATGTCTGATGACTAAACATTTTCCAAAAGATAGCAACTGGATTTTATTTGAACTAGGAAATGTCACTTTCCTGTTCTTGTTTTCTAATTCTTCGTGTTTTAGGACAGTGAGCTTTGCTGTGTATCAGCCAACATGGAGATTACTTCACTGTTTTGAATGCACATGCAGTCAGAACCCAAGGCACCCTAGCAGTATTATCATTTTTCATCCCCAGTATCTGCAGAGGAGATGGAGCTGCAATCCTCCCCTTACCAAGCATTGTATCATTACTAACGCCTGAGACTGGTGCTGCAGTTCATGTGCTCTTAGTTGATTTACCAGATATGTGTGTGTGTCTACATGTAGGATACTTCTGAGAATTGCTTCTCTTTGCTATAGTCCAGTATATTTTTCTTTGACTTGCATGTTTAGAAGAGCTAAGGGCACAAAGATATGCTTTGACTTGCGTGGTCATTGGCGAGTCTGATATGAAGGGACAAAGCGACAGAATTGGCTAGGAATACTGCTCAGACTAAAAGAAAATCTCCTGTCTTAAGTACCTGTGACATAGTAAGTCAACATTTGAATAGACATGGGGCATTCACTACCTTGAAAAAAAACCCTACATTTACTGATGAGTAGTATCCCTTCAGCAGTTCAGGGTTTAATGTGATGGTAAGTGGTAACAGTGGATTGTGCAGCATACTTCTCATGTCTTCTGTGCCTTCAGATTTCAGAAGAAGTCCTGAAAAAATGGGTTCAGCTGATAGTTTATTTTTGTGGAGATGAGCAGCAGACAGATATGCTGTTAGCAGCTACTGAAGTTCTTAAAAGTATAACATCGTTCCTTCTGATCAATGAGAAGCTTATTCTTGGTAAGTAGTTTGAACATTAAATTCCTGGATCTTTTTAGATTAAACCCATTAATACATGACTTAAAATGTGTTCTACACATATATGTGCACACAGTCAAAACACATAATTACATCAAACAGGGTTAAAAATTTTAATAGGATTTAATTACTAAACAGACTTATTTAACTTCTGGTACAAAAAGCACATGTGCAGAGCCTCTTGCAATAACGCCATAGAAGGGGGACCTGAGATGCTGTTAGGTCTCCAGGCTGCTGTATATTGCTGTACAGATTTACTGACTTGCAACTGTGCTCTGACTGGAATCTTTCTGAAATATTCTACTGGTGACGTGGACATACTTTTAGTTTAACACTGTGAGTGTAACAAAGCTGTGCTGGCTGAATTTTGAAATTAAAGGGTTCAGTCTAGAAGAGGGACACCTTCTACTATGAGAATGATTAATAATTGGATCACATTATTCCCAGATATAATGAATCACACTGGATCACATTATTCCCAGATATAATTTTATTTTTTTTAAGTTAACATTAGAGTGTTTCTTTAGAAAACAAAGAAAACCCTACACTGTCTTGTTCAACATTACTGACTGAGAGTCAAAGCTAAGTGAAATTCTCTGGTCTGTTGTGCAGAAGACACTGTTTTTTTCTTTTAGCTTTTTTTATTCCCTGCCTTCTGTGGACAGCAAGTAAGGGAATTTTGTGACTAAAGGGCTAGGAGATATGCAAAAATAGGTAGTGATAGATGATAAAGAAATTATTTTGCATCTTGAATAAGACAGATTTAAATACTTCTAGTTTCTGTGATATTTTATTCTGAATTAGTTATTTAAATGTTTTTAGTTTGAGTAGCCCAAGTCCATGTATATGGACGGGATACTGATTTTTGTTAGATGTGAATAATGGTGTATTTTTTAAACCGTAGATAAAAGTCAGATATTTATTTTGAGATCTGTCTTTTAAGAGATATTGATAACATTTAACAGAGCTAAATCTCTTATATGAGGTGGACATTGTACTATTCAATGTTCATAGTATCAACTCAGGAAATCTTGACCACTACCATCTAGTTAAAGCTCTTAGTAAGACAGACATTACCATTTTCTATCAAATTAAGATAGTGGAGGTATTTGAGTGAAAAATTCCCAAATGCAGTGCTTCTCACCTGTCACTGACTGGATCTGGTCCATCACTGATGGAGAGCAGAGCTTCCTCTTTGATCTTGTCAGAACAGTTGCTGGTTTCCATGCTTTCTAATTGTGCAGATGAGAAGGTCTGAAGTAAAAAATAGCAACAGTTGGCATCCTGCATTAAAACTTAACAAAGAAAAACAAACTAACAGAAAACCCCAAATCCCTCCCAGAACAGCCCAGAAAAGAAAGCCCCTGGCCTCAGTGGGCAAGCCATCTGAAGTAGCTCTTTGCTCTGAAAATAGGGCCAGGGCAGGAAAGATGCAGAGCTGACCCTCCATACTACCTAGAATTATCAATCTGGAGTTCTTCACAACTGTGAAACTCTCAGTACTGCAGTGAGAAGTTTAGCGAAGTTTAGCACATCAAGGGCGTGATCTGGTGTTTAGTTGTAGTAATATAAACCCAGAATCGTTCCCTTGAAGTTAAACAGCTGTGCACATATAAACAGTTTTGACTGTTATGCCTTATTCTGCATCAGCTTGCTTGACCACATATAGTAGAAAGTAGAAGATAAAGAAAATTTTGGTTGTATGAAATGGAGTTGTGGTCATTCCCATAAGCTTCTAATAAGTATGTTCATAAGAGGAAGAAGGTGAATGCCAATCAGTATGTTCTGGATGACCCTGTCATCTCTCCATCTAGTTGCTTGAGGGTTCAGGAAAAGTCTTTCTGGAAAATCCATTTGCAGACTTCCACTTCCACTTGGAGATAGAACAGAAACTTGTCTAGGTGGGAAAGCTGGCCGCTGTATGTAGAAGGAAATAATTATTCTGCCCTAGCAGTATAACATTGGGTGTGTCATGCTAGAAAAAAGCAACTTCTCTCTGAAACAATTACACTCCATGCTATTCCCACATACTAAAGTAATATGTGAAATACAGGAAGGCTTCTCTGCCTGTGTAATAGAGCCTCAAACAATTAATTTTGGCCAAGCAGTGAAATACAATTAATTGTCTGGCTAGCCTTGTAATACAAATCTCTGATAGACCTTTTGATAACTTGCTTGAGGAAAACCAGCGCAGTAATGAAGCACCGACTCTGTTGTTCTCTGTTATCACCAGAAAGCAATATCTGAAAGCTGGCTGCCCCTAATAGAGACCTTCCAGTGGATTCCTTCACTGACTGTGTTCAACAAAAGCTGAAAAGCCAGCCGAAAAGTGCCACAGCAAACCTATGGGTACAGCCTTGTGACTTCAGATAGTCATCCTTAGTGTGACACCACCAAATGGCACATAGGTTTGCAAGTGGAGTATGGCTTGCGAGATGTGAATTGCCACTGGAGTGGTACGTGGGGTCTCCCTGTTTGGGGTTTACCAGATGAACACCACTCTCTTGTCAGTTACCTCTGATTGGTCTTAACTGTTTGCAGGAAATTACCCCATGGATTAAACCTGGCTTGATTCCAGCAGATAGTTTAAGGGTTGCAGGGCATGTTGGTGAGTGGTGGGGTGAGGTGGGTATGAGAGAAGTAAGTGATGGGTAAGTCCCTGGGAGGTGGGATCATTTGCTGTTTCCTGCAGGGAATGGCACTTGTGGCCAGCACTACTGGCAGTATCTGAATAAAACTTGGTTTGGCAGCCTCTACTTCAGGCAGATTGCAACAGCAAATCCATTATCGCTGTGTGTTGATGATTCTCCAGTGACAAAACTTTTGCCGTTGCCAAACAGGAATTCTGCATTGCTAGAAATTGTAGAAAATTCAGAGCACCCACAGCTTCAAGTTGAACCAGGATTAAGAGAGGTCAATTCTCTTATTTGTTGCCCACTGTTTAAACCAAGCTGAGTCAACCACCTAGGTGAAGTTCACACACGCTGAAAGCATTTTGATCATAGTGCCGATTGTCTTCCCTGTGATGTGCCAGTGCATTTCTCCTGCTGATGTTACAGTGTTTCACTGACTTTATTGTGTTTAGGTGAGGAAACAGAGCTCTGTAACTTTTTTGAATGCGTGTAAGAAATAGAATTCTAATTTTTCTCCATAAATATAGGACTATCTGATACCCTTGCTTTGTGGAAATGTGTGGTTCTACTGCTGCAAAATGAAGATTTGGTAGTAAGGGATGCTGCTGCTGAGGTTATACAAGTGGCACAGTCTGAAAAAAAGAGCGATAAAGGAACAGGTATGTTAACTTTTATATATTATTGGATACTAGGGAGACAAAAGTATTTCTCTTCTCATCACAAACTTCTTGCTAACTGTAAAGTGATCCGTGCGTCTCTTACAAACATACACCATGGAAGATAACAGCAAGTTATGATGTTTGACAGCCACCATGCTTTATTACTTTGTTTTTACTGTTCTTGGTATCATTTGCATATGGTTACATGGATATGTAAAAAAGACAAGAGCAGTATTCAGCTGTATGGTTCTTGCTTGAGTCAACTATCACATAATTGCTCATTTTGAAAGTTCTTTAATACCACCTTTGCTCTAATGTAATGCAGTGAAAGACACTCTTTGAATTTCAGGTCATTATAATAGCCGGATCACAGAGAGATAGGAATCTGGGAATCAGTATTCAACTCATTGATTCATTATTAGACCTTGAAATCCATTTACATCCAGCTCAACAAAGACAGTTCTCAGCACACCCACAATGTGCTTTCAAGGATGTGGGCTTTTTTGTCTGCATGCCCTAGTTTACTCAACCCTATTAATTTAAAAATAGCCACAAAACTTGAGTAGGCGTGACTAATTAATGTGCTGCACTTTGAGAGTCTTTGCTGACACATTCTTCCATGTGCTGTAAATAAATTAGAACTTGCAAACAAGCTCATCTCTCACTGGTGGTCCCTAGTGATCTCTGCTACTCAGTAGCACCTGTACCAACTTGGTCTGCGGTCAGTTCAAATTAGTTGGCCATCCTCATGTGAGCTTCTGCTAGACTGGAGATAAAGCAGCTCTGTGATTTTAAAAAAAAAAAAGGCAGCAAAAATGCATGTTTGCCACTACTGTAGATATAAGTAGCCAGGAATGTGCTCATGTGGCAGATGTGGTTGTGAGCTGGTACTGTGCAGGTACAGTGCTATGAGGTAGAAGAAGGTAAAAAAAAAAAAGGGGGATGTGTTATGGCTGGTGTTCATCTTCCTGTTAAATCCCACGGCTCTGATTCTAGTGCTGTCATCACAGCCCTGGCAATTTATCTAGTCCAAGCTACAGCTCTGTTGAGTATCAAGAGGCTCTGCACGTGTGTGCCTCAGGTTCCTGACGCTGGCCTTTTGAAGGGTATCCTCAAATGACTCAAGATAGTACTTTCTTTGGAAATAATGCAATGCTGGATTTTCTCTCTGGCTCCTTGTATCTTCCCCCTTCTTCCTTCTTAGTTGTATCCCGGTGCCAGGGGATACTGCCCTGTAGCTGGATGAGGGCACTGTCCTAGGCACTCGCTGTTACAACTTAGCACTTTGTAAAGCAGAAGTGGGCATAATCAAGGAAATAACATCAGAGTTGTTTTTCATTTGCTGTGTTCCTAACTAGGATGGGGAGCCCCTCTCCAGACTTACCTTAACCCCTTAGTTATACTTAGTTGTGCCTTCCTGTTCTTTCACTTAAACTACTGTTGATGAAATCAATGTCTTTCATCTGCGACTACCAAAGAACACTGCTTTTGAAAAGACAGAATCCAGTTTCTTTACGCCTCCATTTCGTGTTATTGTTCCTTCCTGTGATCTCTTTTTTCCCCACTAAACTCCTTTCACTTTTTGTGCTTTGCTTTCTAGCCGATGGGAGAGATGACCAAGGAGGTTTGCCTCAATGGCTTTTGTTTACAACTAAATTAAAATAAGCTTACCTTTGAATGCTTTTTGTTACTTCCATTTACCTCCTTTCTTTTTGTATGCACATAAAAGCATGCGCTATGTTTGAGTGTAGGGTTTAGACATTTCATAGATCACCAGTATGCTCTGTCCTGGCAATTTTTAAATTACATCCAAATATCTAATTACTTTTTCTCAGTTTTCATACCATGAAATTCTGCTCTTTCATCACAGCACTGATTCTACAATGTCTAAGCTAATACACTCAAATTCATTAGAAGCTGTAAAACAGCTCTCTTTAAACCTTTTACTTGGTAACAGATTGCTGAATATCTTATGTTGACTGACTTTTCATTTCCTTTATATGATGACAAATAAGTATTGTGGCCCAGCAGCTTTATCATGAGATCAGAAAGAGGAGTAGTCGTTTTGAAACCTATTTTCATATATTCTGTAATTATTTCAGTTTTTTCATTGCCATTACCACTAGCTAACATGAGAGAGTAAAGAGACTATTATAATTTCAGCTTCATTTGTGCATTAAAAATTTTTATGTCCTAGGAGCCATTATATTTCCAGAAATAAGTGATGGTGTGTTTCACCTTTTACTGCTGTCTATTTGCCATACAGAGTAGGAATGCTGCTCATGAAATCCAAGCACTGGATTTGCCAGAAGTTTTGGCACTAGCATCATATCCACTCATCACAAAATCCTCTCTCTTGCTGTGTACGCACTGTGTAAGTTGGTAGGCTGTAGCTGCCTACAGAACTGTATCGTTGGCTTAGGGAATCAACACCTTAGGTGTTTAATTTATATGCGAGATCCAAAGGAATCCCTGCTTATAGCCTGACAACTGCCCCTGCCGTTCATGCATGATGCAAGCTGGCATCTGGTTTTCCTGTGGAAGAATAGAGTATGAAGGGCTGTATGCTTGTTAACAGCTGGACTGAGACTGAATTTGTATTCTGCTTCGGCAGAGTAAGCTGTGCGAAGTTGGACTGTGGTTAATAACAATAAAGTTATTTGCACAGATTGTTCATATAGTTGTTATAGGACATTTTGCCTTTACATACATGTTGTCGGATAACAGTACAAATGTGTGATAGTGTCAAATAACAGGTATTTTCAGGTCATTTATAGATGGTGAAACTGGAGGCAAATGATCCCGTCTGCTAGTGTGGTTTCACTTCCAGTAACAGCTCCTATCTGTAATATCTGTGTAATTCTTTGAAATGTTATGTGAACTCCTGGAAGAGAATATGAACTTGGTTCCTTGTTGTTCCCTCATGGCTTTTAGTGAGAGCAAACCCCCCAATTTCCTCAAGTAACTAATCCGTGAAGCTTTGGATCTCTCAAATTATGAGAGCAGTAAGCTTGCAGAGCCTGGAATGCAGGGTAACAAATGTGATACAAGAACATTGTGAAAACTGCAGTCCATATTTTCATTTGAAAGGAGAAAAGCTCAGAAGACCAAACACTGATACACAGCTGGGCTCCTGTCCTCACTCTACCTTACCCTTCAGCCCCCAAAGAAAACCCCTGCAAAACTGACTTTTTTTTATAGAAGGCAGGGACTTCCACTATTATCACTAAAGTTCACCTTTTAAAATTTCTTATATTCATACAGAGAGACTTGATTTAATTTTGTCCTATGTGTAAAAGCTCATAATTAGGAGGGGAAGTTTCTGAGGTTGGTTCACAGCAGTCATTTTCTGAGCAGAGCAGGTCAGACTGACTACTGTCCCACTAGAAAAGGGAAAACCTTTTGTTTTCCTTGCTAAAAATACCAACTTTGCAGGTAGTTAAGGATTTCCTAATAACTTGAACAATATAAACCCCATCTGTAACTCCAGGTATTGTATGTACACTTTGTTGTTGTTTCCTCACGCATTGAGGTGTAAACTTCTGGGAGATTGTTTTGTTCCTTTTCATATGAGGGAGGGTACAGGAAGTATTGTATTCAGTGTAAATGTAGAATAGCTGCTTTGAAATCTAATTAAACTAGTGACCCATGGCTGTGTAAAGTCTAGACCTATTCACAGCAGCATTTCTTATCCAAGAGAGTTACTTCTTACAAGAGAGATCATGTAAGTCAGGGCAATAGGAGTTTTCTTTCTCTGCTGATGATGGCTTTACTGAACATCCTGAAAAATTCAAGTAACTCAGTGCTAGAACAAAAACTGGCCTTTTTTAATCTGGAAAAGTGTTACCTTAAGTTACAAGCTTGTCAGGATTAGAGAAGTTTGAATAAACTATTTTTTACTATTTTAGCTAAGCTAGTGCAATTCTGTTAAATTCTATATTAAAAATACCTTTAGTCAGCTTAACCTTTATGTTGGTAAATTACCAAATTAACCTTAAATGGGTTTAATAGCATTTTTAGGGTTGTCAATGTTAGCACCGATTTAGCTGATTTTCAAAATTGAGCTGCATCAAGTTTAGATGAGCAATTAGATTCACAAAATTCAGTAAATCTTTTGAAAGTGCCTGAACGACTTAGCAGCCTAAATATTCTTCCTGAATATAATTTAGGCTTTTGGGAACCTTCTACTGCATTTCTTGTGAAACAGCAGTATTGTATAGAGATGAGCAAGTTAGGTCACTGCCTGGAAGCTGTGTGGCTGCGGCAGAGCGTTGTTCAGCACACGCTGGGTAAGTGACCCACCCTGAGCACCACCATCACTGGGTGTGTTGTAAGCATCTTTGAAAATCAGTCCAATGTTGTTGTTACTTCCCTTAGTTCTTGAATAATTCCCTTATTTCTTGAGTAATCCCCTTCATTCTTGACTAATTCAGACAATAGGATTTGGGCTATAAACAATGGAGTCAGTTTTGAACATACTGCTGATTTCATCTACTGGCCAAAAATTCAGGTATGTTAATCCTGTTCCTTCTGTTCCCACTTCACATGCTTAAAAAATAAGCAATAGATGATATTTCTGTGCCAGGAGTTTCTGAACAAAGTGCAGAGCTCTCTTTTCTTCTCTTGATCGTCGTTACATCCCTGATAAATTCTTCTTTTTATCTTCAGGGAAAAAAAAAAAATTAGTCAAAATCTTTTGATTCATCAGCAAAAAAACTTTATTAGCTGGCTGGTTTAAAAAGAAGCTGACTTCCCCTTCTGATGGGCATCCTCTTGGCAAGGGGGTGGCACTGTTTTACAGAGCAGATTGGGTTGAGATTCTTGTGGAAGTCTTCATGGCTGGATATAGACTGTGTTTTAGTGGCCTGCAGTATCTCAGCCCTGTCTTACTGTGTCAGACTAAATGCATGTAGGAGCCTCTCAGCAACTTTTATTTTGCTTATTGAGTAGAGAGCATAAATATGAGTAAAGAGAGAAGTTAAAATTTACTGCTTGTGGGGAAAAAAGAAAAAAAAGTAATTTAATTAGATTAAAGAACTAAGATATTTGACTGAGTGGAACCTTTCTTTTCGTGAACCATGCTTGTCTCCTTGACGTGAAGAAAAGCAAAGCTGCTTGTTTCTTCTGCCTCTATTTTTTTCACACCTCATGAATATAGAAAGTAAATTCAAAATAAACTTCTTCATTAATCTAGAGTAGGTGTCTCTATCATGAAGGTGCTTGCAAGAAGGCTAATCTGTATGGGGGTTTTTTGGGGGGGTTACTGGTGTAAATAAACCTTAGCAGAGGTAGGAAAGGAAAATTTAAGAGAAGATCAGACTAACTATATTAACATTTGAAAGAGATGAGGACAGAAGAAATCCTACTTGGATTTGTTGCTTGTTCCTACCCTCTAAAAATCTTCCTTGGTGAACCTTTCTTGGTTCTAAAAATCTTCCTTGGTGAAGTTTTCATACATATGTGCCCTAAGAAGATCTACTAAATCACTTGAGCAAGAGATAAGAGATAAGGCAGTCTGTATGATGTTAATGCAGCACAATGGTCTGGCATTCATCATCAACACCGCAGGTGATACCAGCAAATCATAGGTGACTGGCATGGTCCCAAAACTTGTACCCCACAACTGAGCCACGAAGTATTTCAGGACAAGTGACTCAGATTTAATCTGCTCCAGTTGCTGGTGAAACAGCTAAGAGTAAATGCTGGGCAAACCTAAAATGCTAAAAATACCATTGTCATTGGTAGTGTTCAGCTGCATGATGAGAGCATTCCACATATAGCAGGGGAAACAGTAAAGAAAGGTACTTTACTTCAGTTGTTGCCTCAACTGCTTCTTGGCATTTGAAACTGTTTTCAAACTATTCCTTAAAGAACCTGCAAACCTTGGCCACAACAAAAGGAGCTTTTCTCCCACGTTTACCATTGGTAAATGTGTTAAATGGATTTCTTAAAGCTGTAGTTCATCAGCATGTTGAGTTAACCCTCCTCTCCCTAGACCTGTTCACTTACAGAGTGCTGGGTCCATGCTGTGGGATCGGGGATGGAAAATAACTGGAGGTTAGAACCTGCGCACCACTGCTGTGTGCAATATTCAAGTCACTATGTCTCTCTCTTGATGACGCATATAAAGGAGAGATGCTAACAAGCTGTTCAGAACTATCCTCCTCATGTGACTCATGCGTTGCTCCTTTTGCCACACTTGGGGACAGATTAACCACTTTTTGCTCTACTTCTGTGCTGGCATACCCTTCCAGTGAGGCAACAGGAGGGCTGTGGTGAATAGAACAAGTGTTGGGTTACTCTCATGCTGGACAAAGATTAATGTGTAGGGTTCAACTTTTCTCATGCACTGGATGACTTGCCCTGTGGTCCGGTTAGGCTAATAGACCTCTGAGGCCCCAGACAGCTCCTTCAGTTGTGGCTTTTAAAACCAGTTCTGGCAGCTGCCTGGCTTTGAGAAGTGGTAATTACCTGAACATAAACTAGGGAACTACATGCATACAAACTCGTTTGAGGATGCATTAACTGGAGTCTGTGGCAGATTTCCTTTTCTTGATTTAAGTCAGACTTGTGCATTTTCTTCTCTATGCTGAGATTTGTTTTTCTTTTCTATGCTGACATTTGATGGAGGGGTTGCAAAAACACAGTCAGAACTTGTCTGTAGAAAGCTGCGCTGAAGCTGCTGCCTGGAGCTCTTCCACTAGCCAGCTTGAAAATGGAGGCTGGTTAGTAGTGCTGTGGATGGTTACATCTGCATACATAAGATTGAACATCTTCACAGAATGACCTCTTCGTAGATAGATGACATCAACTGATGTGGTATGGAAAGTTAAGAGCTTCCCACAACTGGATCAATTTCAGGTCCTTTGTACTGCCCTGGGTAGGAAAAAACAGCAGATTGGAAAGAGCACTTTAGAAGTACTTATTGCTATCCATGATTTTCAAGCTACCTTGAGAGTCTCTTAAAATTGTGGAATCTGTTGGTCACAAAAATCTCCTAGTCTGATCTTGTGATATGCCACGGGTGCTTGGGAATGGTCCAGAAGTTCTCACAGCATCGTCTGTGTTACTAATGGAAAACTGCTAATCATGTTAGCCAAAATATGTTTATGTTCCTTCTATTGGGGACAAGTGGAAGAAAGGTTAATGAAATTTCTTTCTGGGATCAGCTCCAGGATTTCTTCTGCCTTGACAGTCTTCTTGATAACTGCATTCTGGTAACTAGATGTGCAGCTCACTAAACAGAACTGGATTTCTAAGCCTACTATGAAAGAGGAGTGTTTTGAGCTGAATGTTAGGGTTTAAATGGGAGGTGGCATTTATCCAAATGGCCTTTAAGCAGTGGAAAGCAGAAAAGGCACAAAGACAAGACCCATCCAGGCAGAAGAGAGTATGATAAAGATGCAATACAATCAAAAGCAGAAGAAAAAAAACCAAAACAGCAAAGCAGAGCTGTTCCTGTTGCAGAATAAGATAATTTTCTACAAATGAAATTTATTCTCAAAAGATTGTGCATGGAGTCTATGTAGTACTACTTCAGCCTATGTTAAAAGCAATACTTCTTGCAGCCCCAGCGGAGAGGTGTAAAGCAGTGGCAGCAGTTTGCAGTATTCTATTCAAACATGGTGTAGGACCTCGTATTCAGAGACACTGTAAGGTGATGACATCTCTTCGCTTGTATTAGATAAGGCATGTTGAGTACAGGAGGAAAGGTCAAACAGCTGCATGTGTATTCTGGGAATCCTTGAAGCAGGTCCTGATGAGGGAGGTGGTGGGTGTGCTGCCAAGAAGTATGAGAACACTCTTTGTGGTGAAATGCACTAGATGTTACTGAAAAGTACTGTACACTGCGGATGGTAACATCCCCGATAACGTACTTATGCTGCCTGTAGTTGTAGGATCATAGGTAGAATAGAGTTCACAGAGCAAATGGACAACATTCTCCTTAAAGTGTTGAATGTTCAGCCTTCTGCTTAAGGGACCACACACCTGGCTGCATCTTTTTATTTTTCCTTCCATGCTTTTAATAGTGAATACTTCTTTATGCACATGCACAGAGTAGGATTTATTCAAGGAGACAAATGTGTAATGATGACCACTTAATTCCCAGCAAAATAAAGGGATGGGAAATACCTGTGCTAGCAGGTGACTACCTGATGACTGTGATGACCTTACAGTTAAGAAGTTTGTTCCAGAAAGCAAAATGACACGTGGTAGAGATTATGAAATACTTACTACGGCTAGAAGCTATAATTTGGGTTTTTTTACATCTGCTGTAATAGTTCTAAAAAGGTAACAATTACAGGTCAGTTGCAAGGATGAAAGGATTGAGGCCTAGGAGTGTAAATGAACTCATCTGGTCTTTCTGCTAGAATAAATTTAGGGATGTTTCAGGAGCAGATTTGACCTGTAGCCTAGTTGTATCATGTTTTCATGCTAGTAGGTATATTTTTGGTCTTTGCAGTAATATTTATTTTATATCTGATGTTCTAGTTTTATGCCCTAAAAATATCTTCTATTGTTACGAAAACTTTGGGAGATCTGATTGGGAAGTAAATTAAGTCTTTCATATTGCATTTGTAATATTGTTTTCTGGTTTAATGATGAGACTTTAATAACGTTCACCTGTTGTCCTTAAATACACAGGAAAAGTTGGCTGAAAAAGATAGGAAATGGGCTTAAATATTTTTGTTCAAAGAACTATTTGGTAATTACCTTTGGGATCAGGGACCCATCACTGAATGGATTGGCTGCCTTTTTTTTTTTTCTTTCTGATGCCAGTTCTTTTCTCTTTAGTCACAGAGCCAGCACAGAGGAAGGCTGTTTGCTATCCACAGTTTACCTACTAAACTTGGAATCTTTGAGTCTGAGTAAAATATTAATGAGGAACCATTTACTTGAAGTCAAAGTGAATTTGCACCCTCCTGGAATTTTTATGAAATTTCCTAAGCTTGTGAAACCACATTTTCTGATAGATGCCATAAAAGTGTGTCCCTGTTTGCTTAACAAGTGTGTCCCCTTCTGATACAAGCAAAATGGCACCACTAGTGATAATCTGCTTTTAAAACACTGCACTTGATTTCTGAGAGATATCTATGGTATTTTAGTGTTTTAAAAAAAAATCTGTGTGTGTTTTCTTTTATTGGTTTGCTTTTTAGTTCTGGATTAATTATGGAAAAAGTAAGTAGCAGTGTTAATTGGCTTCACTGAAAAAATGAAGGAGTAAATTAAAACTGAAGGACTGATGACATTCTTCTGAACAGAGCCATTTCACTCTTTCTCTAAATGAGCTGGAAGTGCAGAAGAGCTAGTGCTTTGGAACAAAAGTGCTGTGTTTACAAGAGTGTGAAAGAATGTCAAGGAGTGCCAGGTGAAAATAAACTGTATTATCAACCTTACATTGACTAGCTTTTAGGTCATGAAGAGTTGTGGATTTTTGGTGGTTTCTTGTTTGCTTTCTGTAGCTGGCATTCTGTGTTGCTAATTGTGGGCATGTTAAGAGTCAAAAATGTTCAGCTTTTTAATCATATCTAGACTTCTGAAATAGGATTTTAACAGGTTTATTTAGAGACATAATAGAGGTTCCATGATATATGAAAATTGCAGGACCTGGCCTAGAATCTGTATGACATTTTTGCTACTGTATTCCAAGGTTCAAATGTATTACTTGAATAAACAGATTCTAATTCTTATTGGTTCAAAAAAACAAAATGAAACTTGTAATATTAATGTTGTAGCTTGTCCCTCATTTCTAAAAATGAGGTCTGGGCACAAATTGCATCGTTTTGCTGACCAGTTGCTGCAGTTCTCTGATTTTATTAATACTGCTCCTTTTGTTCACTGCTGCTATGAAAGGCTAAAGCTGTCCCAAGAGATTTCTTTTTTGAAAGACCAGTGGCTACAGACCTGAGCAATTTGATATATTTAAAAAAAAATATTTTTAAGCTACGTTATGTTGCAGAACAGTCAGCCAAACAACAATAGGAAAGAAATCCTGTTAATTCAAGAATAGTTTAATGATAAGGAATTGGGAAAAGAGTTGCATACAATTTAAAAGAAAATAATTCCCTTTTATAGGGAGCTCAGTTTCTAAGAGCATCTGATGAGGAGATCAATGTGGTTGAAAATCAGGGTATGGAAGTTGATGGTGACTTTTTGATGATTTGTTACCTGGCACAGGTACAAACAAGGTGCTATTCTAACTGGGACTGTGCACAAAAAGCCTATAGTTACCCATAACCTGCAACTGCCCCTTCCTCCTGCAGATTGCTTAAGATGCAGAAGTCCAAATGAATATGGCCCAGCATCTCTGATGGTTTTGGTATCCTGAATATCAACTTTATGTACAGTGCAGTTGAGAACCGTATTCTAGAAGTTCTGATCTGAAACATTTGGGAGAGCCCTGGGTAGGCACACCCGTCCATACATTGTGTTCTTTATAAAGGCTGAGATGAAATCCTGTGATGGACTGGAAAGCTTGCTAAATTTTACGAGATTTCAATTATTTCCATACCCTTTCTACCTCATAGCCCTAAATGTGCAAAACTTTAAAAGTCTGTCTCAGTACTGTAGGCACTTAGTTTGTAAACTGTTTGTATTCAAGCTAAATATATGAAATGTTAATTTGTTATCTATATTATACATAGAATAAAAAATGCATGCTGAGAAGTGCATGTATAATGCTATGGGAGATAAGGAATTTATTTTCTGTAAATGTTTTGCTTATGGAAAACTCTTAATCAACAGCTGCAGAGAATGAAGGTCTCTGTCTTTCAGCAACAGAGATTGAACAGATACCAACAGTGCAAATTTCCTCTTGTTCTGCTTTTTGCATCGTAAGATGCAAGAATGATAGTGAAAACCTCTGCAGAGCCCTATGCAAAATATTTGTCCCATGCAAGGCCCGTGCCCCGTTTCAAGGCGTGCATGTAGGATATTGATACTTCCTTGTAATGTAATTTTGCCCTGACAGATATTGCACCAAGAATGAGGAGATGATGCATCTCCACAAGCAGATTTTTGCACACAATTTCATTTGTGTATGTGTGTGTGGGAGTTAGGTAGGCAATATAAATACCTTTGCAAACTAACCTAAACCACCCGGTTGTTTTCATGTAAGTCAGCACTCGACACTTTTAATAACCAAGATAGTACCTACCTGTGCCAGAGTCAAAAGCGGCACCCTAGAATGAAAGGTGGTTTTATTGTAATATTGATTCCCTGAGCCATAGCCTTCCCTCTGATTTGGCTGCTTTAATTCCTGGTGTGTTGATGGGGGGCGGGAAGCAGTTGTGGGACACAATGGGCTGGCTCTTAAAAATCTAAGATCTGTAAAACTCAATGCCTTTTTTCTCTATAATCAGTTCCAAGTGAGTTCTTAGAAGGGAAACTTGGAAAGGGCTTGGTTGAACAAATTAATTTCTCATGCATGAGAAAATCAAGTTAAGCATCCTTGGGAAGCCTAGAAATTTAAATTTTGAGAATTAGACTTTTTATAAAGGGCTTTTGATTTGTTAGATTTAGAGCAAGACTGTTGAAATCACCTCGAGGAGCAGAATTATTTATGGCAGTTGCTTACAGCACCAATGTAATGCCACTTTTGCGTGTTTTTAATTTTGTTCCTTCGCATGGTCTGTGCTGTGTTAATGATCACCTTGTCATCCTAGCAGTGGAAAACAGTTGTATAAATAATTCCCACTGGTAAGTTGAAAGTGTTAAAAGAAATACTTTAGTGAAGGTCTTAATTTAACTTATATGCGTGGCTTGATCACAGTGGAGGTTAGACTTAGAATGTCTTGTTACCAGAACTAATAAAATCCATTCATTTTTTCATGTACTATTTTAACTATCGTTTTACTTTCCCTCATGTGCAGACACACACAAGCAGATTTCATGCTTTTGTTGAAGACCACAGGTCCACTTTGTAGACTTCTTGCTGTACTGATACATTCATACCCAAACAAAACCAACCTTCCCTAATTCCAGAATCTGTATGTTGTAATACTAGAACTTCCAGACTGTAGATTATTACACTTCGGTGCTCAATTTAACCTATTTTTGCTATAAGCAGCAGAAGATAGATCATTATTATTAATTTCCTTATACTTACTGAAAGCTCTCTGTCTAATGTACAGGCATTAAGAAGCACAACTAATAATTAAATTTCCAGGATATCTTTCCTCTTTAATTCAAATTCCCCAAATGTAAATTATTCAAGTCAACCACCATATTGCAATACAGTATACCAGCATCCCACATTCCATCACTGCCACCTCTCAGAAACGTCAGGAAAACAGGTATGTGCCATGTTGTCTGAAGGCTAGTAGCATTGGGATCAAATAAACTGTGTTAATGAACAAGCCAAGAGTCTTCAGAAAAGATGTTCCCACTAGTGGCTTCCTTATCCTAAAGCAATGTGTGTTGCGTAGATTAGTTTAATTAGTCAAGATCACACTGAGTTTGGACATAGTCTCTCAGGTTATATACCAAAGTACAGAGGACTTGATTCTTTGGAGCAAATAACTTCACATTCCCCTAATGCAAGGTTGGTACAGACCTTGGAGTGCACATGCAGCAGAGGGTAAGGACAGCCTAGGGATAAAGAGGTCTCAGGGTGAAACAGTACTTACATATATGAACCCAGATCTTTTCTATGCTGGTCTGTAGAAAGCATCTGTGGTTTAATTTCAAGTTCATAGAAGTAGTAGAGGCAGGCCTTGCTTGTTAGCTGCCCTCCTTTGCAGTGTGTTTTAATTTTCAGCATGGTCATCTTGTGCAAACCTGTAGGAAGCTGTCACAGAGTGAAGGTAAATTCTCCAAATTAGAGGATTTTGCCTGAATCTCAGTTAGTAGTGAAGGCTTGAGGAGTGCCATCCGTGGCAAGGTGAAGTAGAATATGGCCTTTGCTGAAGCAAGCTCGTTTTGAAGCATGTGGATGGAAAAACCAGATGTTAAAGACAGAAAGAATCTTTATGTTAAAGACATGCATGTCTATGTTAAAGACATATGCCAGTGTAGAGTGTAACTGCAAATGGCACTATTTAAAAGAAAAAGGAGAAAAAGTTCTTTGAGCAGTGAAATGAAGGGAGCTTTGTTTTTTTTCTTTTTCATGGATTTGTATGCAGATAAGTGGATTTTCTCATGTCTGATGACTGAAGTTTCAGCCTTTCACTAGGAAGAACAGCAATAGAGGGCCTCTTTTCTTTACCCAGCTGGCTAGTTTCGTAGAAACAAGACTTAATATTTTGGATTCCCTTATCCTTTTTGTCAGACTGGATTGAAATTGTACAGCTGGTTCAGAAGTTGTGGTGGGAAACACATATACAGAAGCATGCCAGCTGATTTCCTTATTTTGTTAAAAAATGGGACAAAAATGCCTTTGATGTTGTCTATTCTTGTAGATTGCCAGTCTGATCTCATAAAATACACCAGAGCTGTTCTTCTTTTCTACTTGCCCTCCCATTTCATCCTCTGTGTTTCTTGCACCTTTTCAACAGACCTTGAATTGACTTCTGTAAACTTACTCCCTTCTGCTTTTCTGTCTCCATCATCTCTTTATAGTTTGTTTTGTAAACTATATTAATTGTGTGAACTGTATATTTTTATAACGAGGGTTGATGATCTGGTTTTGGGGTTGCCTAACACATCTCATCATAAAACCCTGATTTTCAGCTACTTGTGTTAATCTGTACTAGTTGGAACTCTGATTTTTCCACACTGTATTTTTTTTTACTTTAATTATTTGTTTTTATTACAATAGACATGATTCTACATAGGAAATTGGGGGGGAAATGGCTGTCTTTATGCAGGCTCTGAAAAAAACTGAAGGCCTTTTCTCTGAATGCTGTTATGTTTGTATGCTTTGGAGCAAGATATTTTTTGTAAAATACATACAAATTCGGCTGAGAAATAGGACTATCTGTTAGGCATCTGCAGGAGAGCTGCCCTTAAGTGATCTGTAAGCACTGAATTGTTGAATAGGAGGCCCCTGGCAGCACCTGCCCATCTGTAGACCACAGCTCGAGAGTCAGGCTGACATTTTTCATTGAAATTTCAGAAAACTGGATAACAGCAGATCATACTACACTGCATCGAAGGCAACTTGCAACAGGCATTGGAAGGCGTTTGGATCTTGACGGAGAAAGAAAAAAAACATCCTCTCCACCATTTGTTACTAATGCCCTTGCAGTGTGACTGTTGTGTGATCCTGGTAGTTTCTGCCATTACAGTGTGCTTGCAAACTTAATGATATTTTCATGGCATTGGGTATCAGTGTGTGTATATGGCAGCAAAAAATAAAAATAATAATGAGCCATTCTTTACACACGGGTCTTAGACAACATCTGAATAAGAGAGACAATCTGGACTATATTGGAAGCTTTTGATGCAAGGGTGGGTTTTTTTTCATCAAGTGTTCAATAGTGAACAGTTTCTGTGGGGTTTTGTTCTTGAAGTATATGCTCTGAGGAAATGGGTTTAGAAAACTGACCAGTAAAGAAGCTGAGAATATATTCTGAACCTTTTTGACATAAATTATTATACAAAAGATTTAGGGCACTTTCCATAAGGAAAATTTTATAGTCACTTCATTTCAAGTGTCACCCTTTTTAAATAAGTAGTATGAAACAAAGATAAAAATTAAATATCAGTCATCTTAAAAACAGTCTCTCATAGTATTTCATTGTAAGGTATCAGAACAGCTATGAAGACTTAGTTGCTGAGGTTCCAAAGTTGCTTTTTGCTATTCTGCTCAAAAATACCTGCACTGAGTAAGCTGCACATACTCCTGAAGCAGATGTTTTGTAGTAAGTTAGTAAGTGTCTTCTCTACTCAGGTGTGCTCAGTAGCCACAACTTGCAGGAGCCTGCAACCCTGCATTATCCCACCCTTTAGAGCACAACTGCTGGAAGAAGAATGAGACATACCAATGTAAACTAATGTTCAGGAGAAAATGTAGAACAAGGTCAAAGCTCATTGTAACATAAGTGTTTTTGTATAGTTCTAACTTTTATATGTTTATTAGAAGATTTTCCAATAATCTAAAATTACTCTAAAAGCAGTAATTAAAAAGTGAAGGGTTTGCTTAGCAGTTGTCACCAGTCGCGACAAGCATGCGTCTAGAACAAGGGTCATAGTATCAAAAAAATGAAGTGTAGTGTTGCATCAGTACTCGTGTAGAAATACATAGCATTTTTATGCCTGTATTTGTCTTGCAAAAAATTCCACCAACATACACACAGTAATTCAGATCAATTGGTTTAATTAAAGAAAAAGGAGAGAGAACTACTGCACTGAAACTCATAACTGTCTTATCAAGATTTATTGGCGTGCATGGTACTTATTAAAATCAGTGGCTTTTGCAGTGACAACCTTATAATAATAATTTCTTTTTAAAGAATTACATTATATAAGAATGTGTAATTACTTGGACTTTTTACTCTGTGTTCCCAAACTTATTTCAACACCTTACAAGTTGTTCTCAGCTCACTTATACAACGTTAGATCATCACATGGATGAAGGAACCGTTTGCTTTGTAGAATACAATGCCACTAATTAAAGTTGAAAGGGAATGGACTGAATTAGAATCAGCTCATCCATCAAAGACTGGCTACTGATTATTTACTGACAGTGCTTCACTTAGCTCTATTAATTAGACAGCACTGTTATGTAAAGGTTATGAGTTGTTATACTCCTGAAAATTCAGAAAGAATACATGAAAAATAATCGTATGTGCTCAGCCCTGGAGTCTGAAAGTGGTAAATGTTAAATGGAGTGTTCATGTGAATAATCTTTTTTTTTTTTCTTTTTTTCTTACCAGAATTTTAATTGCAAGTGAGTAAACAGGGCAGCAGCTTACAGGTCTTGATAGGCTCCTCCTTAGGCAAGCTGTGATGGTTGTGGCTGTGACTCCATGGCATTGAAGGAAAGCCTGCCTTTCTGTTACTGATTTTAAAGTAGCTTTTGAGTGCTCTGCCCAAATTATACTGGTTTTTAATTATTGTGGGGAGAAGATTTTTGTGTACAGTCTTCCATATGATTACCTACCCTTTCCTTATTCCTTTATTCCTTCAGTAACAAACCTTTCACCACCATTCTCCAGATAAATTAATCTCCTGTGTTCCTACAGCACAGCTGTAACACACATCCCATTCACATTTGGTAATCTTCATCAGTGCTAAGCAAAAAGTTCCATAGTTGGAACATGCCAAAAGGAAGAGTCTTCAGTTATATATTTAGTCCTAGTGATACTTATTTTGAAACTGTGAGTATTTAGCTTCATTTTTCCAATAAATACGTAATTTGAGTTAAAAAACATATTGACATTCTCATTGGCAGTGTTTTAAACAATTAGCTGAATAATACTTTTTACCTCCTCAGAAGGAAAAGCATGAGTTCTGTGGGTTTATGCAGGGGGTATGGGGTTTTTTGCCATTTAAATTAGAACACGGCTTTGGGGGGGAGCGGCAACGCAAGTGGTAAAGTCCACATGCTCATTTCCTCTGTCAGATCTGTGAGCTGTGGTTGTTTTGTAATAAAACCCTTCGTGTACAGGAGGCATGGCTTGCATGGGAGAAGCTTATTCATGTATATATATATATAGTTACTGAGTAGAAAAATATTGTTCTGTTCACATTCCAAAAACGGGCTTGAAAAGACGATGAATATATGTGTGTGCTTTTTGTTCAAGAAGGAACTTTAATTTTCTGCTCAGTCCTGGGCTGTAAGTTTCCATCATAATCAGATGTTATTAACTCAGATCTGTTTATAATCAAAGTCAAAGCTGAGAGCAGTGTCGCTGCCACTCTGCTCGGAGACTGCAACTATTAAGAAATTAGTTTTGATTAGTTTGTTTTGTAACAGTGTTGTGTTTTGACATTGTGTTGCATGATGTCAGGAAGGGCCTCTTTAAACTCATCCTGAAAAAGCACAGCTATGAAGCCGACTCAGGCAGGGAAATGGAAAACAGATGAAGTAGTTGTACGTCATCTAGGGAATGATATTTCTCGAGAGGATAGAAGTGATCTAATTGCCTTTGATTTTGTGAAACACTATAAAAAGGAATCTGCTTATATATTAGATTTTATATAAATGGTCATTTTAAAAAGTGGAAAGTTTGATGTTTGTAACTTGAATTGACACAAGTGCAATGAACAAGCACCCTTTCAAGAGCCATCTGCCAACTATCCAGATGCAGGGGTTACCATTTGTGCGTTTTCTTTCGTGTTTGTTTTACTTCTCAGTTGTCCACTTCTAGTGCCCAGAAGGATGATAGCCCTGTAACGTATTTGCAGAGACTGAATGGGTATGAACAGCCCTTTCCTTTCCATCTACTGCTAGTGCTTTTCTTCTGTCCTGTTGTTTTTCTGGAGCCAAGACTCCCGTGTGTTGCCTTGCTGTGGAGTTGCGCAATTCCTGTCTAGCTCAAAGTAGAACATATAAGCAGGTTATTTCAACATAAGAAATTCAGTTCCTGACCTCCCTTTATTTTCCAGCTTATGTAACTCTTGAGTTGAGCCAGTGGAATTTTATTTTTCTTTCTTAAATTTGAAGGCTTTTTAAGTTTTGTGAAGCCTGTTTATCTGCAGCAATGCCTCACTCAATTCTCTTATATTTGATATGTCAAGAATAGAGGCAAACTGAACTATTACTTAACACCAAAAAGAAGAAAACCTTCAATGAAACAAAGTGATTCAATAGGTGAATTTTTCCATTTGCAAACCTAATATTACAGGTATTGGTGACTATAATGCTGGATCTGCCATCATTGGGATGGGAGCCTGATCTCTTGCTTGATATTCATCATCTTGTTAAGGTGATGTATCAGAAAACCTGAGATAAATCTCTAGTTTTGTCAAGCAGTCATGCAGTGAGCTTTTATGATTTAAATGCCCATGCTTGTCTCTGGTCAAAGAATTCTACCTTAGTTTACCAGGGTGTTACAAGGTACTGTATTGCTAGTGATGTAGTCATGTTTATACCTAGGCAGGCAGCCCTTGGGGCAAAACAGTAAAAAATACTTCACCAATTTAGAGTATACCTGGTCTACCTAAAATACTTTCTGTAATTTCACTTGGAGAACGTATCCTGTATGTTTTCCTAGAAAAACAAACGCCCTTGCTGGTGGCACACTGTTGTTTGTGAGGCTTTTTCTCAGGACTGTTACACTGAACTTCCTTGCAGTTTTACTTCTCCTTATGCTTGTTCTGAACACAGTATACCTTTACAAAAATTGCGTTACTCTGATCTAAAATTAACTTTAGTTAACTATTTCCAGTATAAAACCAATTACAAAATCCTTTGTTAGGCAAGGAATATGTTCTGCTTTTCTGTTTTGCCAATATTTTAGCATGGTTGTCCTTAAAATCTGTATATATGCTCTTAATACATCCTTTCAGTTCCCCATAGCATCACCGAGGCTTTAACAGAGAACAATTGTATAGTTGGAGGACACGTAATAGGCTACTAGAAGAAATATTTACATCTGGCATGATCAAAGCTTTTGGAGTATATGAACGTGTGTGTGGGAGGTCTAATTTTTATGTGGGCGGATTCACAAAGACTAAAACACTGCAGTGCTTAACCCTTTTCCCTTTATGAAAATTCAGTTCCTCAAAATGAAAAAAGCATGTAGTGCCCGATTCTTATCTTTTGTTTTTAATTGCAAGGAGTCGTATTAATTCTTCTGCTTGTAACTACTTGTTTAAGGCATAGAGATTTTTTTTTTTTTGTATTTCAGCCCCTGTAGTGGCTTATTTAGTAAGATACTTACCTTGCTTGTGACATTTTTGCATATTGGAACATATACTGGTTTAGAATTTTAAAAACTGGTAATTTTAATACAGCTTTTGGTAGTCTGTGGAACTGTTGTGGTAGGAGCACTACTGTATTTTCAGCGTTCGGTAATAGTTTGGTTTGATCTTGAGGTTCATTTTCTTCTGGTATAGTTTCTGTGGCAGTAATCGGCTGTGAGCGGTTTCTAGAAATCTGTCATTTGAGTTTTTTTATTCAGTTACTTTAAATGCTTACATTATGAGAGGCTATTAATAGTCAGTTGAGTAATCTCTGTTAGTGTTTTGTTTACGTGACTCTGATGGGGAAGTTTTAGATGATAGCTGACCTGAGCTTGCTGGACAGGGAGGTCTTGCTCTCCCTTGGGCCTCTTCCTTTGCCCTCGCTGCCCTGTGATCTTCCCTTCCCCGGCTCCCAGCTGTACCAGTTCTGATTGCAGGGTAGCCAGCTCAGCTCACCAGCCAAGCAGAAGAACCCATGCGCCAAGTTGTGTGCCAAATTCATACTCTGCTATTCTGAGCATTAATTTACCAGGTGATCAGCAGAGCGCCTGAGCTGGCTGGAGGTAAGCATCAGGAGCCCATGGCCCGAGGGGGCTGTGGGGAGAGGAGAGCCACCTGCCCTTTTTGCCTCTGGTGAACTTCCAGCTTGCTCAGACTACTTTTGAAGACATAGCATGAGTCATGGACACAGCATCGTGTGTAATATGTGGCTTCTTGAAAATCATCCCTGTTCTGCAGGCAACTGATGATGCAAGGAGCAGTTCCTGTAAACAGTTAATGCATCAGTGAAGACACATATGTTTATTTTTAGAAGACATACACCTTTTGTGGGCATCTTAAAAGATTCTGTATGTGCTTACAGCATCCATTGCTGTTACTTTTAGAGCTGGGAGTCATCAAAGCAATAGAACATTTCCCACCCGAAAAGCGGGTATGTATGTAACTTTGCTTGCTGTTATTTATCTGTATGACTATGGCACTCCAAGCTTAGGGAGTTGATACGTCTGTTTGGGATACTTGCTCCATCGCTTTGTTGTCCTTGTGGCAGTGGTATTCTCCATATCTGATCTTGAACTATTCTAGCATTAAATTTCTGTGAACTGGTATCAAAGTCAGTTAATGTCAGTGCATTCTCTAAGTAACAGCATCTGAGGAAGCAATTCAGAAACTATGGAAATATTCCTGATGCTCTGCACTAGGGGGATGGGAGGGGAGGGGATAGGCAGGGCAGGTGGAAGCGAAATTCATCTGCCAGAGTTGATCTTGTTGTTGAATCTGTGTCAACATCTCAAATACCAGGAGGCCACTGTGCTAGCTTCTCTAGCACAAAACCCGAGGTAGGCAGGCTCTTACCCAAATTTTTGAAGCCTAAGTTTCAGCATTATCAAAGTGATGTTGCTTTTTTTTTTTTCTCTGATCTCAACATCAGAACTTATGCGTGAGTTTGGTTAATCAATTAAATGGTGTCTGCAGTTCACCTGCATCTTTTGAGTCGGTATTGTGTTCAGGGCCTTCATGTTTTTCATGTGTGTTAGACGTCTTTATGTATTTTTCTTGTATTTTTTTATCTTCTGTTCTTTGGAAAAACAAAAAACCCTTGCTGCTTCCTTTGTTGCGACACAAGGATTCCCTACAAGACTGCCATGCTGTGTGACCACAAAACCGCCTTTTCTTCTGCGTCATGCTGTTGAAAAACTGCTAGCAAGCAAGTTTGGTCTAAGCAGTACCTCAGCATTACTTGTTTTGCTACCTCTTGGTAGTTTCCAGCATGTTCATGTAATAAAAGCATTAGAGGACCCAGTATAGGATTTGGTGCATTTCTCAATAGTCCAGTGTTCTCATTCATACAGAGACCATCACCATATTTATTCTTAAGGAATCTAAATCTTAAAAGGGATAAAAGACCCCATAAAATTACAGGTCCTTTAAATATTTGCAGTTTTGTGTGTATAATCAGCCCTCCAGAGCAACAGCTAACTTCAGGAAGAAGGCAGTGGGAAATAACCTGTTTGGGTTTTAGCTCCCAGCATCACTTAATTAGTTAAATAATCAAATATAAATGAAGTGACACAAGCAAGAGATGATATATAAATGTTGACAATCACAGGCATTCAGTAATTGTCTGTAAAACTCCGAAGGACCATCGTAATTCAAAAGAGCTGGGTTTAAAATGTCGCATTTTATAAGCATTCGTATTCTGGGGTGTTTGTTTCAGGCTCAGAACCCCACGCTCTGTTTTCATTTCTATTATTCCGGCTCTGAGGATTGCCAGTATTTCTGAGGTCCCCATGGCACTTGAATGAAACTGTGATTTCTACCTGAGGCCAAGCAAATGAAAGCAGAGAGGACAAGCATTGTATCCATTCTTTAGAGTATCAGACTGGTACCAAGTAGGGCACAGCAACAGAGAAAGCAAGTTTGTTGTTTTGTTGGCTTGTTTTGTTTTTTTTTTTTAAAAAAAGGTCCTGTAAAGAAATGTCAGCAAAAACAATACCTAAAAAACGCAATACCTAAAATAAATGGTGTGGGAATGTCACACTGCAGCCCTGCAAGCTCTCCTTCACAGACAAATCTGAGGGATGTCCTGACGGTGATAAGCCCTGACATGAAGAAAACAGATTTGAACATTTGATTTTACTGTCTAGCAGAGACAAACTGCGTATGTAACATTATTAGTGTCACCAAGAGATTGACTGCCGGCCTTCCTGTTGCTTGTTCAAGGAGATTTCCATTTACCCTCATCTAACTCCAAGATAAAGAAGAGACCATCTGTTCTTTCTCCTTCACTCCCTTCCGTATTACAGTCCTTTGTCCTCATGGTCTCAAATACTAATTCATCCTCCCTCATGTCCTTGGTACATTGCCTGGTCTGTCAAATACCACGTACCCATCTTTGCGTTGGTCTGTTTGGCCCTTAGTTATTTCCTGCACTTCCTCATTCATTGGCGCGTATATTTGCCTAGTCCTGGTGTTTTACGGTACATTTCTCTGCTGTGCCAAGGTACTTTAGAAAACCTGCAGCTGGCATGAGGCCTCGCGAGGTGTTAGAGAACAAAGGTCCATGCTGATGCTGCAGCTCCAAATGTGGGTCATGAAGGACAGGTCTCGGCTGCACTGCTATGCCTCTTTCATGTCACTAATCGTTTTCCTTTGTGATAAATGCTTAAATACCCTCAGACACAAAAATAAGGTCTGCCTTCCATGTCTGTGTGGATTTCTGCCAAATAATTCTGACTCTGCTGTGTTGTCTGCTTGCAAAAGGCAGTCTTCAAGAATGACTTGTCCCTGTGATACCACTACTTAGAAGACAGGCCATTCAGTGAACAGTTGTTCATTTGCTGGTGACTAGGGACAAGGATTAATTTTGCCAAAATCCATTTTACAGGGGCTTATTCATTAGCTCTCGTCCTCCAGTCCTCTTCCCCCATCTCCATTTAAAAAATAAAACTTGCATTAATGTTACTAGTGGTGAAACTCATACCTGTGAAGGCGGTTTTTGGAGTTCTCATGCAAACGGGGCTTCTCTGCGGTTTTATGCACTCTGTTACTGAGGGCAGCCCTAGGAAACCACACAGTCAAAACGGCATCCGCCCAAATGAGAGTGAGCAGTGGGGGGAGTATAGGGAAGAAATAACGGTGTGGATGATGGCTTTGTGTGTGGTTCTGGCATGACAGCAAAACCCGTACAGATACAGCTCTGTGATGGCATTGTGAACAGTGTCTGCCTTTTCCTTCTTTAACATCTTCTCTAAGCCTGTCTTGCATGCTTGATCTCTCTTACATGTGTGTGTATATATATCTTACAATATGCAAAGAGATTGCACAGCAAATAATGATTCATTTTATATTCCAGCCCTTGAAAATCATGTAATGTGCTGTCGGTTTTGAGTTCCAGTGAAAACCATCAAATTGGACGTAAGGCATAGCTGCAGTTCTGCAAAAACTGTCACCACGCAATAGTGTCAGGACTGTCTCTGGAGAGTTTCTAACAGATACCTTTGTAGATTTCAACCCAAAATAATGAATTTCACTACAGGGGCAGGAAAAAAATATTAAGTATCAGCATTTTCAGTTGCTTCATGTATTATTTTGGAACTGAGAAGAGGCCCCAAGTGGCACAGAAGTAAACAGTCATCTAACTTATTTGCAGTATAATTCATCATTCTAAATGTGTTTGTGTAAACTCAGCATCTGTTTTCGAGAAATCATTGTGCTGATTTTATTTGAAAATGTTTGTGGTCTTGCTATACGTTGTTATGCATATTTTCTCTCAACAGACTTCGCACTTAGGATAGTGAACGCTCCGATGGCCTTGGATTTAGCGTTTGGCATGCTGTGTGAGCTGCTCCAGCGGTGGGGTGAGCTCCGTGCCGGGGTCCTGATCCTGCTGGAGTGGCTGCTGGGAGACAGCGAGCTGGAAGGAGACTCGGAGACTTCAGCCCCGGTAATTTTAATGACCGTTTGCTATCTCACGTTGGGATAGCTAAGTTTCGGCAGTCTTGTGGTAGGAACAGAATGAAATATCTCATCTGATGAAGCCTGATGATCACTACTCCAGTAGTAATTGATTTTACAGTTAAAAAAATTAAAAATCACATGGATGGTATTTAGAATAAGAATAGAGTTAGAGATCTGTTTCCTGGCAAATATCAGCATAAAATTAAAAAGACCAGTAAGAAAACGTTGAAAGGAATCAAGAATTACTTAACAAGTCATTGTTGAGTGAAACATTTTGAGGCTGTAAGTAATTGCATTTCAGTATCATTGCAGATGGTGACTTGCCTTGAATTTAAACCGCTGCTGTGGGTGCCAGGCACATCGGGCATTCCAGAACAGTGCTCTCCCAACTGCTGCCTTTTCCAGAAATGTCACTTAAATATTTGGTAACTTTGTGCCACCTTCCATGTGCAAAGCACACGAAACAGCGTCGCTCACATCAGTCATTGTCTTCAGAACGATTATTTACATAAAGAAAAACTTGGCCATGCTGGTTCTGTAAAACCTGATGCTGAATAATACACTCCCTTTGTCTTGAAAAAGACTGTAAAAATCAAAATAGCACTGGAAGGTGAACCGGAAGGAGTTAAGAGCAGCTACATCTTTGAGACGTTTGTTGACAGTTAATACGACCCATGAAATACATTACGAATCTTTTCTTAAGCCTGTGGTTTAGGTATGCTTTTCTGATGTTCGAATGACTGATACCATTTTCCTTTTTCGTTTAATCCACTCAAAAAGCTCCATGATATAGCAAATTACCATACTGGTTACAGAGGGGTCTCTGTGAAATATAAGACAGTTTCACAGGGGAAGGCAAGCACATGTTAAGGATTAGGACTACTATTTACTTCCACTCTTTCCCAGGAGTTATATCCTAACTGCCTGATTTTTGAAGGTAAAATTTCTTTGGCAAAAGTAGGAACTGTTTTACTGCATTTTCTCAAACCTTTGAAAAATTATGCATATGAATTTCTACCTTTTTTTCAATATAAAGAAGCTGTTGTGTAACAGCTTCTATTGTCATTATTTCTCTATATATCTTCTTCATCTCTTTTATAAATTTCTCGTTATTATCAAGACCACAAGTAGTCATTTTCTAATTGCTGTTGGTTTTCTTTTTGTTAAGGAAGAAGATGATTACCTGTTTGACAAAGGGGAAGTGAATTTTTGGGCAGAGACGTTGACTCACGTCAGACAACTTAGTAAGCACCTTTTACAGCTTATATCAATCACTCATCTAACTTTACCAGATGACGGAGAACTTCATCGACTATCAAGAATAGCACTGGACCAAGCCCAGCTCATTGAACACCTTCTTAGAGCACTACCTCCAACTCCAGAATTTTCCAAAACTGCAGAATTCACAAGATTGGCTATTCAAAACGAGAGGGTATCGGTCTGCCTTAAAATACTAGATCTGCTGAAGTCTGATGGTACTTGCCAAAATGAGAATCTGGAAAAGTAAATTACTAGAAGTTCATCCTCCGGGAGCTGCGCACATATTACTGGCTGGGCAGGGAGGCTGGATTCTATTGATGTTCAAGGAATAAGAGACGGCTGCAATGACTCCGGAAAACCTGCAGCAAACTATTCAGTATTCAGGCTAAACTCACTTTTTTTTAATATATGAGTCCGTTGATTCTTGGGGGTTTTTTTTATGTCAGATGTGCTGTGGGAGACTGTTCCTTTTAAAAGCATTTGCTAGTTTCACTCAGCTGAGCGTGGTTTATTACAGCTACTGTAGGAAGTAAAGCAGCTAAGCCCAGTATGTTCCATTCATCCAGGTGCAGGCCACCTGTAGTTGCGTTACGGTTTATCCGGCTTTTTCACCTCCTGTATTTTAATACCAAGAAAAAGTTGTGGAGCTTTTTTGTCTCCTTTCAAGATATAGGATGGTAATTATCAAAGTGGTATTTTTTTAATTTTAAGTGTTCCTAAAAGAAAAGAAACAAACCTTGGCTTTGTCCATGATTATTTTTAGACGACATTTTAGATTCTACTGCGTTTTCATCTGGAGGAAGGCAGGGATTCTCACTTTGGTAGTAACCTTGTTTTGAACATGGAAACAGCAGTAGGTGGACTCCGGCATGCCTCTTTTTTTTTTTCTATTTTTCCTGCAAATCAACTAACTACTTTTATAAAACCGCTCTATAGCGAAGACCGCTGTGTTCAGAGCAAAGCAGCTGTCCCACTGCGACCAAAAGTTTCATCTTTACCTCAAAACACCTTGCTCCGCAAGCAGCCTTGGAAAGTAAGGTCCTACCCCGTAGAGCTGGTCCCCCAGCAGCGTACCGCCGGAAGTCATCCCGCGCTGCGGTGCTCGCTCCCGGGAGATGCTGTCACAGGCGCTCGAGTGAGGCAGCTGCGGGGAGTGCTGTCTGAAACGCAAAAACGTCTGTCGTGCGTGGTAAATGGATGTGTCTGGGAACTGAAGCTGGGTTTCAGTATGGTACTAAGGCATCGAATGTACATTTATTTCACAGGCGCCAGGCGATGTTCCAAGGGCNTCGGGCGCAGGCCTAAGAGCGGCCGGGGCCGGCTTAACCTTGCCAGGGCCTGGCCTAACTTCACCAGGGTCTGCCTTAGCCGTGCCAGGGTCTGGCCTAACCTCGCCAGTGTCTGTTTTCGCCGTGCTAGGGTCTGGCCTAACCTCACCAGGGTCTGGCCGTGCCAGGGCCTGGCCTAACCTCCCGAAGGCAAGGTGGAAAGCCCACGCTGGGTGCTGTGGTACCAGGCTGCTTCCTGCTTCTTTGGTTTAAATAGAACCTGCTGTAAATGAAGATAAGCTTCCAAATTAGGTTTAGTGGACATCTGAAAACTGCACAAGGTGAAGGCGTTACTGAAGGAAAAAAAGATAATTTAGGAACAAAAGTTTAANCTGTCTGAAACGCAAAAACGTCTGTCGTGCGTGGTAAATGGATGTGTCTGGGAACTGAAGCTGGGTTTCAGTATGGTACTAAGGCATCGAATGTACATTTATTTCACAGGCGCCAGGCGATGTTCCAAGGGCCGTGGCTTTACGCTGGGCCGCAGCGCGGCCGAAGCGAGGGTGTACGCTGCGGCTTCAGGCTCCAACGATCGCCTGCCCTCAGCCTCGGCACGTCATTGCGTCCCAAGCAGAGTTCAGTCCTAAATCGTGGCGGTGGCGGCGACGGGGACGACGGTGGCAACGGGGAACCGGCGGGTCTCCCGCGGCCGGGGCCGACACGGCGGNGCCGTGCCAGGGCCTGGCCTAACCTCCCGAAGGCAAGGTGGAAAGCCCACGCTGGGTGCTGTGGTACCAGGCTGCTTCCTGCTTCTTTGGTTTAAATAGAACCTGCTGTAAATGAAGATAAGCTTCCAAATTAGGTTTAGTGGACATCTGAAAACTGCACAAGGTGAAGGCGTTACTGAAGGAAAAAAAGATAATTTAGGAACAAAAGTTTAAACACTTTCTGTGTTTTTCCAGGTTTCAGGGGTACTCATATAGGTAACACACAATAAAACTTGAGACTGTAATAGGCAAAAGGGAAAACGTTGGACTCTGAGATAAAAAGATGTTTCACAGAATGCATGCTGCCCGGCTTAGCAAGCCACACGGTGAGTTAGGCTAAAAATTAATTTGTTTACATTTGGTTTGAGCTCCTGGGGAAAGAAGGGCCCAGATTATGTCTGGAAGCCACTCTTAAAAATAGTCAAGACGTGTACAATTAATTAACAGCTGCTGGTTTTGCCACACCTTTCCAACATTTTTGAACTAGCGTAGCAACAGCTTTTACAGCAGAAAACAAACAGAACTGTGTGTAGTATCAAAATTACAGGACAGTTCTGTGACCTTGCTCGTGTCAGGAGTTAGCGTAAGACTATCTAGTAACATTGGCACTTTTTTATGGGGTAGAATTTAAAATGCATATATTTTCAATGTCAACAAAGGGATAAACACAGACAAGTAACTGTGTAGTAGTAGATCCACAGTGACCATAACACTTAAGTAACTTTGTGAAGCCTTGAGGACAGGGTTAATCGGTAAACCAAACAGCTTGAAAGCTCGGTCTTCCTTATCATGGTTTTAAACTGCAGCTGAAACCTCTGTCATCCTGCCTTAGTTTATAGAGAGCAAATAAAAAAAATTGTATCAGCGCACATACATTTCACCACACACTGCTGGTGACTCAAGTTACTATATAACTACTCAATCAAGAACCTTTAAACCCTAGGCAGCGATTGCAGAGGAGGGTTAGCAAAATCTTACATGGGGGTGCTATCTGCCGTGTGTTTGATCAAAGGCAATTTATCAAAGTATTCCTCCAACCGACGATGACACATGGCACGATTATCATCGTGAACGGGTTACTCAGTTCGCTAGCAGGCAGGATCTGCCCTGACGGCGATGTTTTTCATCACAGAGATGTTGGGGAGGAGGAAGGAGTTTAATCTTGGGTCAGTACACAGGCAGAGCCGAGCGGGCCGGGGAGGTGACGCGCCAAGACGCGCCGTACCGGGAGGCGTGCCCTGGTGCTGGGGCCAGGAGCCGTAACCTGCAAGGCTGGAGCGGGGAGAGGCGGGGGGAATCCGGTCCTGCTGCGGAAGCCCCTCGGGGAGCTGCACC
>VZZY01015666.1:0-15364 GCA_013400335.1 Eurystomus gularis
AACCCCTAACATTCTATGATACTCACTGCTCTTCCTCCACCAGACAGAAAGGACAGTTTAATTACTTGAAGGTTTGTAAATACTCCAATTATCAAATTATCTCCTCTGGTTCTGAAACTTTTCATAATTCTAAAGATCTTTCAGCTACCAGCAGTCACAAAATGCAGCTTCTTAGAAAGGACAGAGAAAAAAAAAAAAGCAAGAAAGAAGAAAAACTGTTCTTTTCACTTAATCCATACATACTGCATCACTTTTTAATCAACATTTAAAATGTTAATGTTTATGTTTATCATCTCTAATCCTTTCTCTTTGCATTTTAATTTCCTTCCACTGAAAGAATTAACATGCATGCTGACTGCCTCTTCAGAAAAAGGCCATGTTAGCTTTATATGCAGCATAAATACAACCTTTGCTTAGGAAGAGGGAGAGAGAATTCAGCATACAACATAGGCAGGAAGTATTTTTCAATAAACTTTTTTTTTTTAAAGAATCAGTGTGTTAAATACACCAAAATATTAAAAGCAACATTATACTCAAGAAAAAGAGCCACGTATTTGTATACTGAAGGAAAAGAAATATAGTTTGTGTTGTGAAGTGAGAAGGGCAGTCCTTTTTGTTTGTTTGGTGGTTTTGTTTTTCCTCTCCTCTTCACTGTTTAGGGGATTTTTAATATAAGCCTGAATGCCTGGTTCACTTCGAGAACATAACCATTGCTGCCAACTCAGCAAGGTTTTATTTTAAATATATTTTGGAAAAAGTTTCAAAAACCCCAATACTTCTTCACTGCTCACATGGTATCCTTAGGCACATTTAATGGAAGTCTGATTTCCAGATACCATAGCTCTTAATGAGCTCATTCACCAGGCAGGATCCCTTAGTAAGCTGAGACATCAAGGCAAATGCAAATGCTTGAAGAAATTACTCAACAGAGAGCTGCAGAATTTTCTCCAAAAAAATGCAAGTCAAATTACTGGAAATGTAGAGGTGAAAATTGTCTTGTTTTTGAGGTAATAGCCATGTTGCTTTTCTGTCTGGGAATTTCAGTCAGCTGTTCTGTCTTCTAAAGTTTAGAGCTTTGCAGATCACCATAAGCACTATGGGCATTTCTTACTAAATTGGTCAAGATTTGCTTCTAACTCCACAGTTAATCCATTTTACCCTGGGAAATAGAAAGTCAGATAGCAAAGCTGTCCAGTCTGAACAGTGTAACTAGCGAGACACTAAGATTTGAAGTGGGAATTATTTGTACAACTGGTTTCCTTTTTGGAAATAAAATCCCATAATGAAAGAAAAATCCTTCTTATGGGGAAGGCTTTTAACTTAAAGGAAGGGAACTACATAACCAACCAAGCCAAAGACTTGATGAGCCAGTGTAAATCCAACCTAAACAGAAAACAAATACGTGCTACTGCAATTATCACTACAGTCTGACTATACGTCTAATTTACAACAGAGTAAAGAAAGAGAAAACTCACATTAGATTTGTTATGTTTCACAAAACACACGTAAATAGCAACAAAATGAAAACAAAATTTCAGCTGAAAATTGCAGAGCAATAATGAGCTGAAATTCTGTAACTGCCATGGAGAATGAGCTGACACTCTTCCGCAAAACAGTTATTTTAGCATTTCAGTCATCCATGACTCATTCGATGATTGTTAATTTTGATTTATGTTGGGGAATTTGTGATCAAAGAGGGACACATGCAAACTTTCAATTTTTATCTCAATAAGTCAGTCTTTCTGGAATCAAATCAGTTTACCGGTGAAGCAAACTTTAATTTTTTATTTTCCTCTTGCTTGAGGAAGTCACTCTGCAGAATTTGCTAGTAAGAACTGTGAAAATTACTTATATAGAAGACATGTTTTGAGGCTAAACCAATTACATTGACCTTTCACTCCTTACCTAATGTACATTCTTTATATTTTACAATAAAATAACATACAGAATGGCTCCTGCTTTTTTCCAACACCTGGAACTGTGCAGTACCTTATAAAGCATGAAAATTTTCTGATATATAATATTGTGATGACATAAGACTACAGCCCCAAAATTATAGGGTGAAACAATAGGTCTGCACAGGTTACCTTGCTTTTCTACACTCAAGTGAAGACCACTCCTCACTTGTGTAAAAAAGTTAATTGCATAAAATTAATCTCTTTAATATATTGATCTATATACAGACATGAAGACATCTTTCACCCAAGGCTGCTAACCTTAAACCTCAAAGGAATCTCTCATTCAGAAGCCAAAAGGACAAATGTCTTTGTGTCACAGTATCAAACCAAAACATAAATCAAACAAGATCTGTTAAAATACATTTTCTAACCAGCTGTAGTTGAAGTACAGCTATCTTTATTACATATTTAATTGGCTTCAAAAATTATATTTTTAACTTGCTGACAATATGACCTAATAACATGTCTCAAATGCAAGATATCTCATGGTATTTGTGGCATCAGGAAAGGAGGAATTCATCTTGTGATCCCTTCAGCAATCAAAAGCACCAAAAGGATTTCATGGAGAATTTTCAACTGACTTTTACCTAAGGCCCTACTACCCAGTTAGAGAAGGCATTTTCCATAAATTAATGACTTAATTCAGATTTCACTTTGGCTTTCTGTTTCACTTTAAAAGAAACCCCTGAGGCTATCAATACTGCAGTACAATGAAAACCCATGCTGGTTTGTAATAGAGGGCTGTATTCAAGGATAACTCCAGTGTTGACCTCAACTGCAAGAGCAGGTCCTTGCTAGAAAAGAGGCTAAGGAAGGAAGCATAGAGCAGGAGCTTTCATCACATTAGAAGACAAGAAGGAATAGCTACAGTCAGGATAAACACATGACAGCAATTAATCATTGAAACACAGTGTTAAGCATTCCTGTAGTTTTAATGTGCATTTTGATAAAATAAATAATGAATTGATTTTATGGCAGGGTCAAAACGTGAGTACAAAGAAATAGTAATACCAAACCAAGCCATCAGAGGAGAAAACAAATCTAAATATTTCTTTTCATTCCCTGCAAGTCAATGTATAAATTCCTGTTCCCTGTATGTTCTATACAGAAGCAGGGCAGGAGGAAGGAAAAGGTAGCTAAAAAAAGTAGATGGGTGGACAGGATGGAAGTAATAAAGAAAAAGAGACACTGCTCCAGCAGGGGAAATACTAGAAGAGTTAATTGGGAGATAGAAAATGAGGACCTGAGAAACAAAGTTGAGCAGCTATATGGAATGTAGAAATATATTTTATAGGTTGGATTTGTGACAGACACGTGGGATTACTGGTTGTGACTTGGCTTACAGCATCTCTTCATACCTAGACACCAGAAATACTGAAGAACACCATCTGGAGGGTACCACTAATCCTTCATTGACTAAACGCAAAAATGAGAATTTCACTAAGGAGCATTTCATTCTGATTACATATTAAAGCAAGCTGAGAAGGGGATTAATTGAATTAGAACGCAGATTAAAAGTTTAACATGGTATAACTGCAATATTAACTTTTGGTTTATAATTCAAAAGCTGCAATACAGCAATTTCCCTGTTTGATTCTTGAGGAGATCAGTACTATGAAAAAATTAATTAGAACTTCTGCTATAAGCTCAACACAGCATATCTCCTTAAATTTTATTTAAATAGTATGTGAAACAAATAAATAACAATAAATTAAAAAAACCAAACCACACACACAAAACAAAAAAACCAAAGCAAAACAAAACCCAAAACATAGATGAAGAAGCTTCTCAGTATATTACACAACCTTACTGAACATACATATCTATTAAACATTTTTGTACTGATATATTTGAATGAGGCAATAATCTAAATATATGAAAAAGTAAAGTACAGTATAGTGTATGTTAAATCAAAAAATGTCACAGGTTTATCTATGCCTGAGCTAAATCCAGAAAGCCACAGCAAAGCCTGAGAAAGACGTGAACCTGAAACATACATGCAACAGATCTTCCTTGTGTCCCAGAAACATTATTGAGCTATTATACAGGCTTTTGCTCATCAGAAAAAGAGGAAGTGAAAAGGGAACATCTGCAATGTCTAACGTATCCTAAAGGGAATATACGGGAAGGATGTTTCAAAGCTATTTGAGCTAGTGTCAAACAGGGATAGGAGGTGGAAAAATCTAACGAAGGACATTAAACTACGTACTAACAGAGTTTACCTTATGAAATAATTAAGCTATGTGACAAATATATACATAGTTCTGAAAACAGTTAAACAAATGAGAACAAGCAAGAATCAAATTCAGCGGACCCCTAATGATCAAAACTGGTCCTGTGTTTTTCCCTTGTGTCAGAATACTTGTTCACAATAAGAGTAAAACAGTTAAGGTAGAGCTTGTAGTACCTACCTGGAAGCACTTTTTGTGGAATTTAGTGGTAACTCCTTTATGCAGGTATTACATTGCCATCTAGTGTATGCAGTATATATTGTACACCCCACAAAACGGACTCAGAAATGCATCACATAAAGCAGCTGAATTTTCCCCTTAGGTGGTGTTCCTCAACGTATTTTATCTTGCAGAAAGACAGATTTCCACCATGCAACTCAATCCTAAGAAACATATGACTGGGGATACTGAGAAATTCATCACCATAAAGAAAGCACTACACTGGAAGCAGCCACTCTGCTGAATCCCAGTCTGTTGCATTTAGCTGCTACATCCACTGAAAGTTTTAGGAATTTCAACCATTCTCATTCTGCAAAGGTTGCTTTAGATTCATTGGTCCTCTCCTGGAGGAGATGTGAGCCCTCACCCCAGAAAGAGCACAGCGACCCTGCTCTGGAGTGACACTGGGTTGAGGAGAGGGGAACAATCTCGGTCTTTTTCATGGAGCTTTCTATAACTAAATTGTTGTCAGGAAAAGAACAGTGGCTAAGCTGCTCCCTGGCATAGTTCCCATTGTACTGGCAAAAGACTGATTGCTCCCACACTGGAGTTACAGGATGTTCCCACTGTGCTCCCCAGGCCCTGAGCCACCATCCCAGGCAGCCACATGTATATCTCCCAATTCCATTCCAAGACAGTAGATTTGGGAGACAGGTTTCCCACAAGCACACCACCTTGTGTGGACTGTCAGCAGTTACCTATCCCATCCTTGACTACTATCCTTCCCTGCATTACTTGGTAAGAGCCCCTGAATTAACTAGCTGTGTACACTGCTAGAGGAATGGCATGCCCAAGTTAAGAACAGGAGACATTTAGGTGCTTGTAAAAGGGGAATGTGACCATTTGGAAGCCTTGGAATGCCAAGTGCTGAGCAATGCCCCACTGTGCATTTGAACACACAGGCCTCATTCCACTTTAGGAATTTGAGCTTTTAAACCAAGACCTCTGAAGCGCAAGATTCTCCACTCTTTATAGTAAGATTTAGGGTTTTTTGGACCAGTTCTTTCAAAATATAAAAGCACCAGATACAGAATGCAAGGGTTAACTTACAGCAAAGGCTACAAAGGAACAAGGAAGTGCACTGGCACTGCATTCAAGAGTCTCTGGCCACCAGGATTAGGCAGACACAGCACTCCCACTCCCACCCAGTCCTTCCTTGGATCACCTCCAAGGTGCTGCAGTGAATACTGAGAGAAAAAGGAAAAAAAATGGTTTTACACTCACCTCATCTGCCAGTTCACCTGTCAGAGAAACAGGCTCTCCACTGGAATGAAAAAAAAAAGGACAGGAAAAAATCTTTACTATGATCAGAAAGGGAAGGGATATCTCAAAAACATGCCCCTGCTTTCAAAATTTGTTTTCTTAGTTAAACTGAAGCGCCTTTAATCCCCAACATCAATTACAAATAACATGTTTTGGGAGAACTGGCTACAGCTATTCTTTTCAATGCTTCACCATTTTGACAATAAATCAAGGGTCTGATATTATGCATAATTAGCAGATTTTACCTTCTTTTTGCTAGTAGTCTTGGTTTGTTATTGATCTGCATATACTACTTACATTGTGCTTCAGGATGCAAACATGCATGCAGCCCATAAACAACTGAGCTACAGGAGGAGAAGTCTAGCTAGAGCCCTAATTAATTTTAGTCTAAAAGAGCCAAGTTAGCAAAAAACCAACTGTTTAAGCTAAGCAAAGTTATTTTAAATGAAACACTACACTAGCTCTGTCAGCAGATCAGAGAGGTCAGTCCCTTCCAGCAGGGAGGGAGGTGAAGGACAATTAGGGCCTGATAACTTGTCTCTTTAGTGCAGCTGTTGGGCATTATGCCAAGAGAAAAGGTAGCAAGTGTAAATAGAGTTCCAGGGTGATTATAATTACTTTTTTTCTAAGTATGTTGAACACTAATTCAGCAAGGTACTGATACCTGTACACCAATAATGTAAATATTTCCATTCTCTTTAACAGGAGAGAAATTCAGGTACAAAAGTGAAGCAAGTACTTAAGTCGCTTGTTGAATTAGGTCTTAATGTGATAATCTACAGATACAGAACTAGTGAGAGCTCTCACTCTCTCTATCCCTTCCTGTGGACTGTCTCCCTCATTCTGCTACTATCTTTAAACTTCTTCCAGCATCATCTAACTTAGTTCAGGTATATCTGTAGCCTTTTGGCATGTAGTCTGTAAAAGCTGCCATAGCTAGAGCTTGGTACTTCCCTCATTTATTTAAATAAAAGCATTTACAAATGATTACTTGATCATCAGCTTACTACATGGTTAGTTAATAGAATAAATGGATGTTTTCTTTAGAGAGCGAGAGATAAAAAGAAGGCAATTTTTTCTACTACAAGTGGTAATATCTGCCTTATTTTTCTAAAAAAAAAATTAGTTTTTGTTAACTAAAGAAAAAACTCTTCCCATCAGAAGAGCTTATATATAACTGGATCTTTTTCTAATTACTTTTAATGGCTTGGTGTTCTTTAATCCAAAATGTAAATAACAAGATGTCTACATTAAATTTCAGAGGAGAAAGGACTCCTCTGGTTAAATGCCTAATAACTTGCAGAGTTCAAGAGCATCCTATTAATGAACCTCAGTTTGTTTGCTAGCTCTAGCAAGGCTATTCAGCATTTAAGTTATCAGCTAGCCTTTCATTTGAACTCTACTAGCATAGGAAAGGTGTTATTCTAAGTAAGTAGAGAAGGGTCAAGAAATTTCTACAGACACTGTCCTACTAATTCCTAAGCTAGAGTGGATGAAGCATGTACTACGAGCACTTCTGTATGCCAGTTTGATGTTAAACATCAGTAGCCAGCGAAAGTCAAACAAGAGGTTTCTCAAGCTGTTCACACTACAGTTTTACAAGAAAGTGTTTGCTGATCATACGTTCACACACAATTTTTCACACTAAAAGTATACAGAAAAACATAATTTCTAGCCATTCATCTATAGAACTGTTTCCCAAAGGCTATAGCCTGTTAGTGAGAATTTGCCACAGTGGATGGCAAAAGTTACCACTGAATTTAGCTGTGAGGGATGTATGTCCTCACCTGGAAGAAAATTTTATATTTTTGTCCTATTAAATGGCATCTTCCATTTAAGTTTCTGCAGTATTTTGTATGATTACTAGACTATTTCTTTGTTAATTAAAGGATGCAGTAAAATATTGGAGGCAATATTACAGTATAGAGGAGAAAATCTTAATGGAATTTCCTATGGCAGCATAAGGTTTTTATTCACAAAAGGGCCAGCATCTGGGATCTAATAACCAGATGTGTCTAGAACTCAGTGCTTCCAAATATGTCAGGTATGTGAGGTTTCAGAATGTGACATATTATGCCAAAAATGCACACAGGAGAGGAAACAGGTAATTGGGAGGGAAATGCGCAGTAGTAGCACATGCCAAACTGTTCTTGCCCAATGTGTGAAAGCTGGGAAGGAGGATCTTTGTGGTGGAAAGAAAAGGGACACAAGGTCATTTTCTGCTCCCAAGGATGCACTTGAAATCCAGCTTAATTCCACTGAAGTCAATGGCTTTAAATACAGGGTGACAAATAGACCGTGGCTGTTATCCCTTTTAAAACACAACATCTTTATACTAAAACAGCACACCTTTACTTTAAGTCTCTTTTCCTCTGTAGGGACACCTAGGAAAATGGACAAAGATGTTCCTAAATACCTGGATTTGATGAGTGATACAGAGGATGGTCACCTCATTAGCCAAAATTTATTTGTTCCACCTCCCTAATAGAGGATACTACCCAGAAGTGAGGCTAGTTTGAGTCACAATGCATTTCCCACTTCACAGAATTTCAAGGTGGAAACATAATAATGTAGACTTGGCAGTAATAGGTAGCATAGATGTCCAGATCCTGTTTTGTTTTGGTCATCAAGTAATAATTAAAGTGTTTTTCAGGCATTTACATAGTTCTTAATTTTATGCTTAGATTTTCCACATACTTAGAATCTGAGAGGGTTTTGTAGCTTTTCCCTTTTTTTTAGTACTTCAGAGCAAATTTTCCAAATATTAGAGACTTTGGGGAAAAATCAGGAAACATTTGCACAACTCGATTTTTATCTTTTGGTTATTCTGATCTGCAAATTTCTAAAGGGAAAACATTATTTGGAAAGGTATAACATGGGAATATTCTTCTGCCCATCACCTAGGTAGAAAGATGAAATATGTTAATAGCTAAAGAAAACTACAGATTTTATGCTACACAATCACAACTGAGTCCTCTCTGTTATCTTTTTCTAGTTCTTCAAGTGGGAAATAAAGGAGATGCACTCCTTGAACTTACAATACAGATAAGGGTTGAAAGATTGTATGGGAAAGGCCTATTGTCTCTACATAGCCTGTTGCCATCATGTCTTTTCATGCCCCCTCTGTGTAACCTTATTGTAAACAAATCATTGTGGGCATATACAGTATGAAGACATAGAAAAGACATTGTTGGTGTAAGCAAAATTAATGTGAGCTATTGCCACTGTGGACCTTTCAGCCTAACCTCAGCATCCTAAAGTTTCAATGCACAGTCAAGTTTCAAGGTTTCCAGATATCTAGAAAAAATATCTGGGAAACATCAAAGGAAAATATATGCTTGAAATTGACAGAATCTCAGTAATGGTAATTGTGACCCTGGCATTATAGGAACTATTGCTAAGGAATATTTGTTATTTAGCTGATGGCAAGCAAGTGTAGAGAACAAGAGTAAATCAATATGAATTCCTTTTTTAAGCTTCCTCCTCCACCCCAATAATTCACTCAGGTGTGAATATCCATAGTTGAATTGTGTGATGCCCTGGAGAAGAACTGATTTAAAATCAAAAGTGTGGTGTGACTTTGTTATTTTCCTTCGTTGTACATTCAGAATCCCTATAAACACGCAGCTTTCAAGTTCTCAGCTTCAGCTGTAGTCAAGAAAGAGTTTCACTGGGTTTGCTCCTGGATGTTTATGTTCTTAGCTGCTTGCCTACAGTTAATGAAGCTTACCCTGATATTTCCTCCCATTACTAAGCATAGTTCTGATTCTAAGATTAAGACTATCCAGGTCCTAATCCAAGACTATCAAACAATAAAGCAGTAGCTCAAACTATTTGGATGAAAATGTTTTTTAAGTATTGAAACTGATGTGGTAGGGAGTAGCGTAGGTCAAAGAAAGCCATGGGCCATCATCTCTTGGAAGAAAAATATGCCTTGCAAGGCAAAATGAGACTAAGAATATGAATAAAACCATGAGGTGGTTCAGAGGCCTGAGTGGCCTACAGCTGATCATAATGTGCTAAGAAAATTGCTGGGCCTTACACTCCCCACTAGTTTAGTGAGAGAAAAAGCCATTGCTTTATTATTGCCTAACAAATACAGAGGTGTGAGAAAAACCCTATTGTTGCTGTTTTATGAAAGACTAGCTGAAGAAAACACATAAAGTGAAGCACTGAAACTCAGAGAAGACTAAATATATGTGTGTATTTAAATATATATAGATGTAATATCTGTATATGTATATAAATAAAACATTCATAATCTTTGTTTTCCTTTTGTGAGTGCTTTTTTTTATGGTTTGCACAATATCCATGTAAGTATCCATTTATCTAAAAGAAAGTTTAAGTTGTCATGGAGTATTTGGTGCTAATATAAGAGATTTAATGGTACAAGGAACTGAGAGTAAAAGGAAGCAGAAAAGGAACTGAACTGCAATTTATGATTACACCTTTCTAGCCCCAAATTCGAGGAGAAGAATTCCCAAGTGAAGATCTGGCAGGACACAAAGTATAAAGATTACTCATTGCCTTCAGCAATTTCTATCCAAAGGCCCAGAATAATGAGGTTGTTCATTAGAAATTATAAACTAGTGCATGTTCTGTGACTCTATGACCTTCTATTACCAGCAGCAGCTTAGTTTCACCTTTTAGATAATAAATTTTGTTGTATTGCAGACTCTTTCACATTTACTGACCTGGGAACAAGCACCTTCTGCAGTGCACACGCCATATCAGGATTTTAGCATGTATCCTGGGGACACTGGAATTTTGAAAAGAACAAAAACTACTGAAGAGGGTGAGATAAAATTGTGGATTTGAATCCCATCCCTCCCCATCGAAGTAGCTGGATTTGAGAGGAATGGAGACTTGCAATACAAATAATTTTCTTGGATATTATGGAACTTGAAGCTGCTGACATTATAAATACCATGCAAGCAAGCCAGTCTTTAATTAGTGAATTCTAGGAATAGTGCAATACCAAGAAAACTGAGAAACATGTAAGACTGAAGGAGGAGAAAAAGCCCTTTTAAGCATTTTGATTGATCTTAAAATCAAATACATTCCTATAATATTCCAGCAGGTTCTGTTATATTTGAAAACTCAGTTCAGAATCAAAGCTAAAAAATCTCACTTGACTTCATGCAAAGCACAGATAGTAAGGGAACCAACCCAGAAATAAACATGGAAAATCAATACCCAGATATTTTTAATGGCATACAGATACTGACCATGAAATCCAAGCCTGAATTCTCAGAATCACATAATTAATGCATTCAAAAATGCTCTTAGATTGATGAAGCAGAAGCTCAAAGGGATGTGTTATTGTCTAAAGCCTCGGGAAACAATTAAACCAGCTGGGACAATCAACTGAAAGGGCGTACTCATGAAGAATAAAGGATTGGTTCAGCCAAGGAACACAAAGAGCCTTTAAACAATCTTTCAAAAGGGCAATAGTCTTATTTTAAAAAAATCATGTGATGAAAAATCTACAGCTACATGAACTATTGCAAAGGTGAATTAGCCTCGCTAAGAAAAGAATGAACATTAGTTCTGGTTCTCAATTTGCCTAGTTTCAGCTGCCAACTATTTGATCTTGTTCTGTCTTTCTTTGCTAGACTGTGGGTTCAATTATGTGGCTACATTAATAAAAACAATTAAACCAGTAAAAATGCTTTTAAGTAGAAACATTATACCATAAAATATTAAAAATCTGAATTGACATTTTTATAAATGAAAGATTCAAGTGGAAGCAGAATAGTATGTCTTTCAAATTTTTATTGTTTACCTTTCAATAACTCTTTTTTAAAGATATTTTTCAATCTACAGTTTTCAAAGCCATCTAAGACATTTAAGAGGTTTTATCATAAGTGAAAGGTTTGGGTACACAAATATTCACTGCAATATTTTACAATCTTCTAAATTTGTATTTATGGTGGTTTTATGAATTTGAATTCATAGTGTTCGCTATTTTTTATTGACTTCAATTTTCTTAAATTTAAAATGAGGTTTTTGAGATCAGTTAATTTTGAAACAGTCTGTGAACACATCTCCATGTGCTTTGCTGAAGCAAAATTCCACTGGGTACAAATTTCATCCTTCTGTGATAATTGTTCAAGTATATTATATATAATTTGGACTTTATTTTCCTGGCAACTATTTATCTGAAAATTCTTAACATAATGTGTCAGAAACTTATGTAAACCCACAGCTAATAGTACTGAATATTTTTCATGTTAATTTGCCATCTTGTAATACCATCCAGTGCACTGGCAAACAAATATTGAATGACTTAACTTAGAAAGTCCTCCAAATTTTGTTTCTTTTCAGTGGAAATCCCCTGCAAGCTATGTCTAACTTTTGAGACATTACAAAAATGTTCAGAAGATTTTGCAGATGTTTAACATCTTGCTTATTACCACATATATTAACAGGCATCTGATATTCAGCCTTGCCAGATGTATGTGGAAATAGAGAGCTGAAGACAGAATCTGTATTTATTTGGAAGGGCATGTGTCATGTCCTCATATGACAAAGTTCAGAACCAGTTTCTTTTCATTTAGTCTTCCACTTTCCTGAAGAAAGCACAAGAAAGTATTCCCTTTGGAAGTTTATTTTGCAAAAGCCCCACTAAAACAGTTAACAAATAGGATTTTTATATCAAAATGCAGTAAAAGATTCAGGTCTACAGGCTTCAGCTCACTGCACGAAGGGCATCTGGTGCATTAGCTGTGATGCAAGGCAGCTGCATGCTGAGCCGGTAGCCACCATTGCCATTTTGACATAGTCACCAGCTACATTATAATTCTATGTTACATAATTTAAAACATTCCTACAAGCGGTAACTGGACCCTGGGCTTCCCTGGCCTCTTTGCTAAGGTGGCTGCCTGGCTCTCCTCAGTGAGGGGCACCTTCTTTGCCCTTGGGACACCTAGCCCCATAACACAAGGGTCTGCCTGGGATCACTTGTCTAACATAGACACCCAATTTAGACATGATTCATAAAAACAGAAATCTATGTTCCCTTTATGATGAATGGAATAGGTGCCTTCAAGGATTTCTGGGCAATTAAGCACCTAAAATAGCCTAGAGAAGATGATGTATATCCTTGCCCTGCTCCTTTACTCCCACACACATGTATGTGTGTATGCACACAGTGAATCCCAAAGACAAACTTTGTAGCATCTAATACTTTTCTTTGCAGTAAGATCTTTCTGAGGCCTAATTTTTCATACAGCTGCAAAAACTTTTTATTTTTTATTACATCTGTTAAAACCTAGTTAACACTGGGACCAGAGTGAATGCCCCTCATTTGCTACACAGTAACAATAAATGTGGTGCAGCACAAGCCTGTTAGCTGTGTTTCAGCGTGCTCCTGCTCCCAAAGCTGCTTCTGTTTTTCATCCAAAACTTCTTTAAACTAGAAGGCATGCCAGCAACCATAGGAACACGAAGCAGATATGCTGATATACGCATATGCGGGGGTAAGTATCACCATCATGACCTTCAAATAAATCATCTGAACCTGAAGGTGAAAGAAAGTGTTCTTAGGTTTACTGCTACACTTTTTCGGATTGTTTCTAAGGGCATGTATCAGACCATGGAATCCAGGTGCACTTCCCAGCCTCCAAGTCTTAATGTGTGTATGGCACACTTTAACAGGGAGTCAGAGGCACAGGCCAGATTCTTCCTCCTATACCACCAAAGTGGTGTAGCCTTGGTAGTCTTCTACCTCCATTGGAAGAGAGCTATGTATGTAGACCTAAAGCAAGCTACTCCTGTGGTCCCCATTTTGGAGACCTGACAATTCAGGATGCTAGGCCATGCAATGGGACCTGCCTCACAGTGCAACTGCAAACTTAGGATCTTGAGGCACAAGAAAGCCTTATAATCCGCTCCTGATGGGTCTTGGCACAAGTGATCCTTGTGCTGCTCAGGCTGGCTAGTTTTTGACACACCCAGAGAACTGGAAGCAGCCAAGGAAAGCCACATGAGCGGATATTTAGTGAGCTGAAGGGAGGGAATTCAGAGTGTAATTTTGTACTGTTCTTGGCAGAGAAGCCCACTTTTGAATCCATAGTTTCTGAAATGTGTTAATTTACCTTTTGTGTGAGAGGTTCTGGAACGCGGAGGAGGGATGTTGGTTCTGCACTCTTGGACACCAGCGCAAGCAGACGACACAGCAGATGCTCCTCTGAGTCCGTGAACTGGAATATCACATTACTGGATGGTGTTGCAACACTGTGAACCCCTCTATTGCTGCTATATGCTGCAGCCAGGTGAGAAGTTAATCTAGCTCTGTATTTTGTCTCTAAATTATGGCCCCAACCACACATCCTCAGTGGGTGAACATAACAAAAATGGCACCTCAATTTGCCCTCCTATCTTCCACCGAGCAGTGGTTCAGAAGCTTAGTGAGCTGTAGGTTGCCACTGGTCCATCTAATCTCCATTATTTTTAGTTTAGGTCTTGCAATGACTCTTAACAAGTTCCACAACCAATTTTACACTTTGTGAAAGTGGATTTCATTTCTTGTTTATTATTTTGCATCTCTCTCCTGCAAAAGATGAACAACAATTACTGCTAATGCAAAATGAGCAGCCTTGGCACCATATAGTCATGACTACTCAAATTCCAGGCTTGAGGTTCTGATAAAAATGTCAGTGAAACTAACAGCAATCTTGCCAAAGTAGCTTTATCTAAAGGCATGAACATACTGCACTCCTAGAATCCCATAGGCACATCATCCTATTCAGCCCTTTACTAAAGAATGATTAGCAAAAAGGTCTACAAAAATCTACTTATTTCACAATACTAAACTGCTTCCAGTGCATTCCCAGATGTCAAATTCCCTTTACATTCCCAATGCAGGAGCCAAACTCTTCAGCTTCTCTTTGACAATTTCCACTGTGCGCAGAGGGATGCATGATTACAAAAATCTGTGGTGGCTTAACTGAATGTGAAAGTAGGACAAAGATGAAATAACATGCAGTATTGGCCATTAAATCAGGGAAAATCTAGCACTGTGATAAATGGTGCCTAATCGTGGATGTGTTTAATTCATTGCTGAAATATAATGCCTAGGGCATGGAGAGGCAAAATAAGGAGGGCTGAAGAAAGATCAGCACTGCAAGGCCATTTAACCCAGTTAATATACTCCTATTATCACAGCTAGCAAAAGTAAACAGCAGTTGTTTTTAAATTTCTCATTTTCCTACTGCCTATTCCGATACCTACTGTACTGCTTAAAACCTGATTACATCAGTGTCCTGGTTTGAAGGACAGGTGTCTCCCAGGGAAGGCAGGAACCTCCCTTGGGATAGGAAATGTAAACCCCTTCCCTCCAAATTATTGCAAATTTAAAATCAAGGGGCTCTCAGGCAAGGATATGGGGGTAGGAATAACAGTTCTTTACTAGTATATATATATATTAAAGCAGGTGAACAAATAACTAAATATAAACATTAATGGCAGAACAAAGTCAGAAAGAACCCGGTCCCAGCCCTCTGGCCTGAGGCGCTTTCCTTCGGTGCAGTGACGGTCACGGTCGGGGGGGGGAGAAGCGGCTGGTGGTTCCCGGCGGGCAGGGCAGGCGCGGTGATGCCCCCGCGGCTGCAGGGGGCGCTGTGGCCGCGAGCTCCGGCAGACACGTGGTAATGGCGGCGAGACGGGAACAAAGCGAGGCTCGGCTTCACC
>VZZY01015666.1:15537-77836 GCA_013400335.1 Eurystomus gularis
TTTTATCAGCCCAAACCTCGCGGTATCTCTGACCCCCCACCACGAGAAATTCCGACACCCCCCTCCCCAGGCCTTTGTTCTTTCTTAAGTATCCAGCCATTTGTATCCTAGTAACCTATGGGACAAAATTCTACAGGTGAAAAGGAGCAAACAGAAAACAAATCTAACCCCCAACAATCAGTTTCTCAGTTGTCATTTTCTTCTCCCCTTAAAGCAGGCTTTAAAAATGGAAACATGAAGCAAGCTCACTCAAAACTTCATAAGCCACAACACAAACAAACCCACTGAGTTTTTTTTATGCCATGGCTTCCAGAAAATCTCCTGAGTGTTTTTGTTTTCTGGGCTTAATTATAGAAGTCAGAAATACTGCAACAGAGGCTGTGTCAATGACCGAACTTAGGAGTCAAATTAACAAGCAGTAAATTATTCACAACAGATGCAGCTCTACATAAGTAGTAACGTACAAGGAGAATAAAATACCTGCAAGGAGACAGTCAGAATGATCTCTCTGCAAGATTCAGGAAGGCAGAAAGTAACCACTGCAGTGATGGTTCTGCGTCCTGCGTTTCCAATGCTAACTACAAGTAAGTAACAAGGTACTTTTCCAGAGGAGCAGGTTTACTGAGATGCTCTAGATGGCTGTAACTCTTAGAGTTAAACTGCTGCTATTCTGCGGCTCCTTCAGCCCTGAGTCAAACTATGCTCAAATATGGGAGAGAATCAGGCTCACGGGAATGGCATTTTTTAACTTTGCATTCCAGCTCCTCTAAGCCTACCTGTCATCTTTCTCTGAATCCTCTTCCTTTCATGGGCTATTTATTAAGCGTTCCTAACAGACCTGTTAGAAAACCTTAGACAATGAAACTTAGTAGCAATTCTTACATACCATCTCAGTTTTAATTTGCACTTTAACGTATTATCAGCCAGGACTATATGTGAATTCACATGTATCGATGTGAATAGCACAATCTAGAAGGGAAATACAATTCAGACACAGTGATTTTATTTGACTTACTTCATTATTATAACCCGGACCACTGTAGTTACACAGAATGTGTAGCACCATAGGTTTGCTAGCACTCTGCACACTGTGCTTTCTAATCCTAAGGATGGATATGGAAAAAAAAGAGATTTGTAAATACTGTGGAATGGAGAGACACACAAAAGTGTATGCCATGTCCCCACCAGCCCTGCGTGGATGAACATCTCATTCTTATCCATGACTTTACTTGAAAACCTGCATGGGAAAAGCACCCAGACAGATGTATACTCCAACAGGAGGATGTTCTGACACAAAATTAAGGGGCTATGGATGGCTCCTAATTGGATATGTCTCTAATTCCAGTCACTTTTCTCTGTTCAAACAGCAAAATGATTGGCACATGCACCTCACTGAGGATATTTATGGCTTACTTCACAGACACGCACAGCAAAAGAGGTCATGTTTTGAACCTTGAAATTACTCACACATTTTACATTTTAAATAAACCTGTAGATTTATTGTACAATAGTACAGCATGTGCCTTTTTAACCAAAAGCTCAGCATCACACAACACTTTAATCTTCCATTTAAACATACACAGTCCTACAACATGGTTCTGTTCAGCTAGGGAAGCTACATCATGAGTTAGTTTATTGAGAGTCCTGACTACGCTGTTCTTAAGGATGTTTACCTACAGCAAGAACAGTGGCAGTGGTTCTGGTGTTGTAACATTTAATCACTTTAATCTGTTCTCAGCACAGTAATAGCAAGCAGACATCTAGAGCAAAATGAAAAGATCATTTAAATGGACAGCATATTTAATTGCAAACGCATGAAACAGTAGACCGAAGGATCCTGCACACATAATACAAGTATGGGTTAGAAATAAGTAATGAGATCATTTTGATGGAACGTCTGCGCTAACTATGCCACAAAATCCACCACACAGGAACGCTAGATGCATGACACACATTGCACCATGTAGTAACATCATTCGGCATGTAGTAACATCATTCGGATTGAAATTTTTAGGTTTGAAAAGGGCAGAGCAAGGTGTTCTGTACAAATACACACTTGCCTTATTACATTAGTTTACAGGCCAGAAACACTCCTGTAGCCATTTGTATGCATGCCAGCAGTCTCATTTGCTTCAATTTTACCTGGTTCACTTGAAAACAGTATCGTTACTTCCAGATACAGAGTGTGTTTTGTGCTACGTGTCTTAGCCTTTCAAATTGTCTTAAAGACCCAAGTTAGTGTAACTGAGCATCCTTTACACACACTTTTGTGTACAGCTAGTCACAAGTTGTTATCAAGACATGTTCAGATAAGATTCGTTTGCCACAGGTGTTCTTTATCGCAATGGAGATTCAAAGTTCATAACTTCATAATGACTTACAGCAAGTGAAGTTACCCTGAAGTTCAGAATTAAATATCTGCTACTCAAATGCTACAGGTTACATAGCACACTCTTGATCAGAGAGAGAAAGTTTATGCCTTTTTATTGCTGTCCAATTTATTAATGCTTGTCAAACTTTAAGCCTATTACTTTAAAAGATCAAGGGGCAATGGGCACAAACTGGAACACAGGAAGTTCCATCTGAACATAAGGAAAAAACTTCTTTACTGCACGGATGACAGAGCACTGGAACAGGCTGCCCAGAGAGGTTGTAGAGTCTCCTCTGGAGATATTCAAAACCCACCTGGAGACGTCCCTGTGGAACCTGCTCTAGGTGAACCTGCTTTAGCAGGGGGGGTTGGACTAGATGGTGTCCAGAGATCCCTTCCAACCCCTACCATTCTGCGATTCTGTGAAGTGCTATTTTTATTAAAGATTTTTAGGTTGTTGTAAAACAGTATTTTCAGTATTTTTGAATACCCAAAGGAAGTAAATTTGGATCCTACACCTGAACACATGATTATTCATTTACAAGAGGAGCATGATAGTGCATTGTTGGTTGGTCTGAACAGTACTGAACTCCTACAGCATCAGTTAAAATATGCTAATCAAAACACACACAGTGATCCTAAAGAAACAGAGGAAGGAAATCTATATCAAGCATCTGATCTTGAATTATAATAGACCTGCAATTCTGTGTAAGCATTCAAACAGATGACATGCTTAGCTGCTATCAAGTAGCATACAGGCAGTGGTTTCAGAAGAATTAAACCAAACTTGGAGCCACTATGGATCATGTGTATTCTCTGACTCCGCAAATTTCACTCATCTTAGACAAAATGCTAAAGTAAGTTAATTCAAGTATACTTTAAAAAAAAAAGGGGGGGGGGGGGGAAGAAGGTTCTTTTAAAATCAAAGTTGCATTTTCTATCATCCTCAAGTATTTGGGGAAAATTTCACTACACTGAAAAGATTTTCACTTATCTGTCTTGTTTCTAGTTTTAGATAAGACTAATCAGCGTTAGAAACAAAGTTGGAAACAAAACCATCCTTGACTTGTGAGACTAAATGCATGGCCTCAGTAGACTTCCAGTTCACTGTCTAAACCATAATGTTTTGGTAGCTTTAAGTGAACATATCAACTTTTGGCTGATTATCTAGCTAGCACTGACACATGTAAAAATTGTTGAAAAGGTAATTATCTAACTAAAATGGACATCACCTGAAACAATATTTTTTTTCTTGCTGTAAAACAAACACAAGCAGCATATTAGCAAGATACAAAAGCTCTTCTTCTTTGCCCATTTAGAATTTTTAATTTGGCTAATAAGTAATGAGATAATTAAAACTTAATCTTGAAATATCATTAAGAGTTTAAGGAATAAATCTCTGGTATTTCCTGAATTCTTTCCAAGCCCTCTTTTATTAAAGAGCTTACACAGATTCCTTCTGCTTACTAAAATGAAGTCAGCTTATGTTTCTTACATATTTAAATAGCCCCAAGACCAGAGACATACCAAATATTATATTGCATTTTAATCCTTGTAAAACATTATTACACCACACACTGTTATTATAAATCTTTTCAATAACATCCACTTTAGAACTCAGTAAAGAGCACTGTCTACTACCATGCACTGTCAAATATCTGGCAGTATTGGGAATTGACTACAGCATATGTCTTTTACAAAATCAAGAGTTAACCTACATATTCTGAACTTGCAAATAATACACTACTGATTGTACTTCCATACAGGCTGCAGAGATAATAACTATTTTTTTTCTGATTTGTATATAAGAGTAAATTTTCTATAACAATATGAAAGAAAATTAATAACTTATTTATCTAGCTAGGAGGCTAGTAGTTATTTGTAATCATATTAACCAAAAGATGACTGAAAAATTCAAAGTTAATAATTGTGAAGTGCACAAAATCTAGAATATGAGGACTTTCCACAGTACATTATACTAAGTCAACATAATAGATTAAAAGCTGTAAAGCCAAAATTTTCATTTAAAAATTTAGTGTTTCTGACATCATCTTCCACCATTCCATTAACTCTTCTTTCTCCTCTTCTTTTCTTTCAGACAATGACTCCAGTTCAAAATCAACCTGAGTAAGAGAAACAGGCAAAAACACTGGTAAGACTTACAGAAAGACAGAACTGTAGCTTTTAAGAGTCATTTACCAAAAGAAGTTGTTTAACACAGACATGGGGCTTAGGGAGGTACCTTCCATTTTAGGCTAAGTTCATTCCAAAGAGTCTCAAGGTTGATTTAAATACCACAATACTAGCATATCAGTAAAACAAACTTATCCAGAAATGCACACAGGTAAGCAAAATTTCCAAAAGAAACCAGACACCTGTCCAGTCTTTCACTTGTCTAAAAATTTAAAAAAATGTGGGCTGATGAAACTAAAATGAAGTAATAGCCAGCCACATAAATATTCTAGCATATAATTAAAAGTATCATCATCTTATTGCTGTTTAATACCTAGCAATACAGGCCCTCAGCATGTGAAAATACATATTCAATTTTATGCCATCTTACACATGGCTCATTAGTGCAGATATGACATGCTAGTGTATCATATCCTAGCATATGATACACACTAGAGAAATAAACATCTACTATAATTGTTAAGACTGGAATTTACACCTGTACAGAGGATGAATTAAAAATGCTTCTGAACTCTTAGATGCAGCCTAGGTCTTATTCACCACACATGTTGGGTATCTACATAAAGCAGTGCCACATCACCACCTTTCTGCACAGAGCTGAACACTGGTTTTAACCTATGCAAGCAGCCACTTGACAATTTAGATTAAAAATATCAGGTCTCAACGAAAACCTCAACATTTCTTACTTTTTATGTCATGCTATTTAAAGGTATTTTGTAATCTTCTATCTGATTGGCTATTCACACATCAACCAATAAAAGAAGTTTAAGTATCTCTTGATATTACCCTTCTCTGTGTCTTTTCATTTTAAGTAAGACCAGCAGGAGATGGAATGGGTTTACAATGAGATTACTCTCATCGTATTGTGCAACAAGTACTAGAAGAGTAGATTTCCAAACTGTCTTCTAAGTTAACATATTCTGAAATATTCTGAAAAATCCCCTCCTGCTTACATGTATATCATGAAATAAAAACTAAAGATACTTTTTTATAAATAACAGACAATAAACCAACACACATGTGTGTACTTACCACAACTGCAGGGCTAAAGGGCACAGCCACTTTTTTCGTTATTGCTAGATAGCCCGGTGCTGAGGCTGTAAGTTTATAATTTCCAGGCACAAGCAATCTCCAGTAATCACCATCCTTGGCTGTAGAGAAGAAGAAAAAAAATCCAAATAAATGTGCCTAAAACTAATTACACCACTAAGGAGAAGGGACCATATATTTTGTCAGAGTGTTTTGTATTCCTGTCAGCCTTTTCCTTCTGTCTGTCTGAAAGGATTCTACTGTAAAGGCTGTACAAATATACCATTACAGATTTTCTTCTTTTCCGGTAACCAAAACACAGATTTAAACTCTGAAGTTGTGCTGGAGCCTCCATGCAAGATTTTGCCTTCTGAGGCTGCAGGCTCTCCAGCACACTGAAGAAAAAGACAATACGGGACATTATTCTATTTTAGAAACATCCCCCAGCCAATGGGTAGCTCCTGTTAAGTGTCTGAGTTTCACTTTGCAATGCAATGTGAATTTTTAATGTCTCTCAGTATTCTGAAAATCCAAATGTAAATACCTTTTATTTGCATCAAATTCAAATAAAATAATCTTGCAGAGAAAGCTATAAATCACCATTTTCTAAAATATTCCACCCTTGAAGCGTAATTATCTACGTGTTTCGGTATCCAGGCAATGTCTAGGGCTTTTTTCTTCTGTTTAGTTAAACAAAAAAATTAATGTTTGATCAGATCAGGTCAAAGGAAGGCTCCTACTGCATTGAGTGTTACTGCAGATCATCTTTTTTGGCCACAGAATAAAAACACATCATTCTCTTCTCTAGAAATGAGCCTCTCCTATTTTCACACGGACTCAGATCCTCCCTGCACCAGCAGTGGGCATTATCTAATTTATCACAGGCTAATACTCTTAACTTCTCTATCTCCCAAACCATTGCAAGGCTATTCTAGAGGTCAGTCAGCAGTGCCATTTAAAAGCCATGCTCTTACTTCCAGTTCCTTAAATGCTTTTTCAGCACATCTGCAGCTACACAGGACACAAGGGGAAATATTACCTAAATGTCTGCAATTCACACAGTCAAAAAATGTCAGTAAGTCAGTCCAGTTGTTCCCAGACTTTTCTCTTCATAAAATAGAAAGGAAAAAATAGAAAGGAAAAAAATACTGCTGCAGAGCTACGATAATGATCTATTCTAATTCCTGGCACTGGAACAAAGCTGAATTTTAACTCACAAACAAAGAAGCAAGGAAAAAAAAGCCAAAGACTATTTATCCTTTTTTTTGAATGTGCTAAAATTCAAGCACTTGTTTTCTTCAGTGTTTTGACAATACATGACTTCCAGGCTTATACACACACAATTATGTGAGAGGATCCATGATTACATGCTTTTTTATACTGTAGAAGCATGAGCTGTAGTACTGTACGCATCACTCTCTTCTACCACAAAATACCTCTTTGCATAGTTTATTCCCTTTTTCTTATCCCTGAAAATTTATTTCCAACCTCTATACTTTTTGCCTTCAAACAGTGCCTTTTTTGCCTTTCATACAGTGAAAGAAGATGGCTAATGTTATCACAGACTGCTGTCCTGCTTGGCAGAGACGCTGTCCTCTTTGCAGGTAATGTGAGAATAAACAAAAATCAAAGCCAACTGAAGGGTTTACCAGTCCTTTTTCCTAGCATTCTGCATCTCTGTAACAGCATAGTGAGACATATCATTGAGAAAATGACCGTACTGTAGGCACATGCATAATTACATTTTATTATTGTTTTTCTAATTAGTATCTTGTGCAAGCAAAAAAATTGTCATTCAGAATAAGAAAACATAGGTCTACAGAGAAGACTGCGGGTGGCGCAGTGAGAGCTACCTTTGAATTCATTCTTAAAACCAAACACAACACCACCAAAGAGGTGACACACAGTTTTCTATGAACACCAACAGGATACTTTCCTTATTTGGAACTGCTCTTCTAAAGAAAAGTCACATAACTGTAAATAGCAGAGAAACTTTATCTTCCCAGGAGGAAGGTGTGTGAACTGAAAATCTGGCAAGAACTGAAAATCTGGTAAGAATTTATATACCAAGAGGTGTGATCACATCATAAGTAATATTAACACTTTTGACTACGTTAGCCTTCAAACTCAAAACGGCACTGCCGACACGACTTTAAATCCTGGCAGAGCTGTGAAATACTACTTGCACCACAAATCAGAAGACAAACAAGCATGAATCATGAAGAGGAACCAGAACCAATTCATGCCAAAGATCCATGAAGTCCCAACAACCAGTCTCGAGCTACTCTGAGAGGAAACAACAATAGAAAGATTCATTAAATCCTGCAGGCCAACAATCTTCTTCAGGCACAATGTTCTCTCTTGGCTTCAAAATTTTGCTCCCTTAAAGCTTCAGCTAATAAGATCTGAAATGGCTCCAGATTGCCAAGCAGAGGGAGTAGCGGTATATTCCAGCACTTCTTGTTTTTATTGAGGTACAACACTTACCTGATGTAATGTCATGGCTTATCCCCTCCACAGAAATTGTAGCATTGGCTATTGGATTGCCCTGAAGATCTTTAACAAACCCCTTCACTCCTCGATGAATCTAAAATAAATAAATAAAGTCAGAAACACATGGGAAATAACTGGAAAATTCTTAAGAAAAGATAGAATTTTCATCAGTGAAATATCTATTGATATATCTAACAATGCATGTTATGGATCCCACAGTTCACATGCTGACAACTATCAAGGATAATTACTAAACATCGTAATGGAATAAACAGTGAAGAGGAAAAATAATTCAGCTGGTAGTTATACTAATTTCTCTGTGCAATGCAAGCATTTCTCAGAAATAGGCAGCAACATTTGCCAACACCGACTTGAAAGTCTTTGTCACTGAGGATTAGTGTATGTGCTGAAAAGCTCTGAAAGATACTAAAAACAACAAACCAACTTTGAGTTTCAACTGCAAGAATTTAGGGCTAATAATGGAAATAACTTCTTAAAAGCAAAATATTCATAGAATTATAGAAAGCCAGGTTGGAAGGGACCTCAAGGATCATCTAGTCCAACCTGTCAAGGCTAAAAAAAAAAAAAAAGAAAAAAAAAAGTATAGTTTAAGTGAGATGGGCCATCACCCTGTCAAGATGAGTCTTGAAACAATTCAATGTAGGGGAATCCACCATTTCCCTTGGGAGACTATTCCAATGTTTAATTGTTCTCATTGTAAAGAATTTTCTCCTGGACTCCAATTGGAATTTCCCCAGGAGCAGCTTGCAGCCATCACCCCTTGTATTTTCCATGTGGCTTCTTGTAAAAAGGGAGTTCATAAGGTTACATGTTGGGCACTTGGGCTTTGATGGGCAATCTCTGTGTGAAACACGTGAGTTCTCTATTGTGCACGCAAAAAATCCAGGTCTTTGAGCTAGGACCACATAGGATCACAACACTCTCCACATGGCCTATGAGAGAAAAGTGATGGTGGGTCATGTCCTAGTTCCTTCTTACCTCTTAGGTAACATACTCCAGGCAACAGCACTTAATCTGTCTGTTCTCTGCATATATGAAATTAAAGCACTAATTTGACCACAGTACATGGAGAGACCAGTCCTGCTGGTATTCCTCAAGCATGGTCTCAAAGCAGACTGAGCTCCTCAGAGGCAAGAGATAATCAACTACCTTTTCATAGCCTGGGACAGTGAGCTCCCAGTGCTGGGAAGAAAGGGAAATTTTGAACCTGTGCAGAGATGAATCTCACAGGGAGCCTGGACATTAAGTGGTAAAGTACTGTGGAGTTCAAGCTTCTCTCTGATTCTGTCGTATTTGAAAAGACTAGTGGATCACAAATTTTATTTTGAGATTTTTACATTCCCCTTTATGAACCTATATGGTGTGTTCAGCTTCTATAATTTAGTTCACCAGATTCCTCTAATTTACACTGTGGGAGAAGCCTGACACAGATCGGCTTAGAAAAGCAGAATGTACGTATTTGCACTGTCTTCAGCAGTCATGGGGGAGCTGGAGCACAGAGCTGGGCCTCTTATCCTGTAAGAGGATAAAAACTAATGCCAGACAGACCATCTCAACTTCAAAGATAAAGCCAGCAGCTCTGCAGGAGCAAAGGAAGTTGGCAAAATAATCTCTTAGTAAATTTCAAAATTAGTAATTTTGAAAATGCAGTGACACCACAGTTTTCCATGAGTCAGTGAAAATTAACCCACGTGCAAAGGAGCTGAACAATTTGAGATTGATCCCATAATAAATGGGTAAAAACCTGCAGGGCGGGTACAGTTCACATACAACTTACTAACAGAAGACTGTAATTTAAACATTTCAAATATTCAAATATTTCAGATTACTGGCTAACTGAAGCATTTCTGCATGATAATATATTAAAGAAATTAATTGGCCAGCTCTGGTAAAGTATGTTTCTGATTTCACAGCCCCAGGTGTGCAGCCATTAATGATATCAGTTATATTTGTGATCTTTAACTACAACATCCAGGTTTCAGAAAATCAGTACTCCCACACTGCTTGGAACCATCATTTCAGTGCAGTCTGTTGCATTGGCATGTAATGATTAAAAAAAAAAAAAACACAAAAAACCAACACACCACAACAACAATAAAACAAAAACCTACCAAAAAAAAAAACCCAAACCAAAATGAAACCAAAACCAAAACACACACATAGATCTATTTTGGGAGTCTTAACTTCTAACAACCCATTAGTAGAAGATTATCAGGACTGATCAACATGGATCATGCTTGACCAATCTGATAGCCTTCTATGATGGCATGACTGGCTGGGTAGACAACGGGAGAGCAGTGGATATTGTCTACCTTGACTTCAGCACTTGATACTGTCTCCCATAACATCTCCATAGGTCTGCTTAGGAAAAGTGAGTTAGGTAAGTAGACGGTGAGGTGTATTGAGAACTGGCTGAATGACAGAGCTTGGAGGGTTGCGATCAGTGACACAGAGTCTAGTTGGAGGCCTGCAGCTAGTTGTGCTCCCCAGGGGCCAGTACTGGGTCCAGTCTTGTTTCACATATTCATCAATAACCCGGATAAAAGCACAGACTGTACCCTCAGCAAGTCTACTGATGATTTAAACCTGGGAGGAGTGGCTGACACACCAGAAGGCTGTGCTGCCATTAAGTGAGACCTGGACAGACTTGACAGTTGGGTAGAGGGTAACCTCATGAAGTTCAACAAAGGTAAGTGTAGAGTCCTGCATCTGGGGAGGAGTAACCCCATGCACCAGTACAGGTTAGGGGTTGACCTGCTAGAGAGCAGCTCCATGAAGAAGGACCTGGGAGTCCTGGTGGATAACAAGTTAACCATGAGCCAGCAATGTGCCCTTGTAGCCAAAAAGGCCAATGGTATCTTGCGGTACATTAAGAAGAGTGTGGCCAGCAGGTTGACGGAGGTTCTCCTCCCCATCTACTTTGACCTAGTGAGGCCACATCTGGAGTATTGTGTCCAGTTCTGCGCTTCCAAGTTCAAGAGAGGCAAGAAACTACCAGAGAGTCCAACAGAGGGCTACAAAGATGATTAGGGGACTGGAACATCTGTCTCACAAGGAAAGGCTGAGAGACCTGGCTCTGTTTAGCGGTCTGTTGAACTAGATGATCTCTAGAGGTCCCTTCCAACCCCTACCATTCTGTGATTCTGTGATCTACACTTTACAATTCTAACCAGATTTTCTATTTTTTTAATGGAATCATCACACTGACAGCTCTACGTTGAATATCAGCGGCTCATGTAATCAGAGATCAGCTAAGTATCTAGAAAACCAGGATTACAGATGTCCGCTGAAGTTACACTAAACTATAGACAGCTACAGACTATTCCAGCCATCCAGGCTCCCTGTACATCCAGAGTGATTCATCTCATATCTGTATGCACACTTTCACATCTGCAGAGGGCAAACCGTATCTCTTTGTATACATGTCAGTGCTGAGGAAATGAATTACACACTCTAGTGATGTGTATTACTTTTCATGGAGGAAGTCAACACAAATCATTTAAATTAAATGTCTGTAACAGCTTAAGTCAGGTGAGATGAATTCCATACTAGAACACCTTCTTTCTTTCCCCCTCTTCTTCCACATATTTAGAAAGATCACACAGAATTTACTACCTTAGAGATATACAAGAATTATAGAGCATCAACTGGATTAATATGAAATTTTGATTTAGATGTTAAAACCACACAAATTTTAGCAGTTTTACATACAATAACTAGAGTTTTGCCATCCTCTTTTTCATTACCTGCTCAATGTAATTGATAAGGGAGTTCTTGTTGTCCTCCCAGTAGCCCTTCAGAGTCTCTTCAGGTGGGAATTTTTCACAGCTAAGCTCCACTGTGATTTCAAAGCAGTTGCTGCTGAGGTAATTGAAATCTTGCATTCCTGCAATGCCAGAAAAAAAGTTAGTGATGCATTTTGCATTGTTCTGAAGTAAAGCAGGGGCATGTGAGCTGCTGGTGCTCTTAAGAATAGCTATACATACAATTGGTGCAGGTCCATTTAATCAGCTTAGTTCTGAAATCAGAGGCATTAAACCAGAGAAACCAACAAGACAATTTCCAAAAACATTTTCTTCCCAAAGAAATTTTAGAAAAGAATTAACATCTGGCCTGCATAGTTCTACCTGACACGTGTTTTTAGAAAACTGACATACAAATTATGTATTTTATGTTCATCAGGAACAGAAAATTATTTCTGATTATGGGTAAAAAATTTCCAGATGAAAGTAAAAGGTAATCACATTGTGAAACAAGAAGAATGGCAATTAGTTATAAAGTAAATGAAACATGACAAAGTGCCTTTGAAAAAGAGGTTTATAACGACTGGTCAAAAATGTTGGAGGGAAGGCATGTCTGAAAATACAGGGTTTCAACAGTAACATTTTACAAGAAAAAGCATCTGTTTACTAAGGAATATTCTTTGTCAAGCTTCTCAGTATAGATTCCAAATATTTACGATTTTCAACAACAATATCAACAACAAAAAGCAAACTTCCTATATATTTTATTTATGCAGAATTTTTTTGATGGATAGGGTTATTTCTTACCCACTCAATGTCTCTGCAAAATCAATAATCACTACTTTAAGAGAAACACCATTGTTAATGCAACTTTAATCATAGGAATTAAAAAATATATACAGTAGCATCATCACTAGGAATAAAAACTTGATGGGAAAGATGCACTCATCTGAGCTCCTCCTCTTACTACATGGAAATATTGGCTATTTTCTCAAATTGGTTAATGAATAACCAAAGTGGTTTCCAGTTTTGTCAGTGGATCAACCAGCTGGAGAGGCACTGTGGCTGTCCCCAGAAGAGTTATAAATATTTATTTGCAGAAGCTGACGCAGAATTAGCACTTGCCTTCCCAGTCTATTTAGGTAGCAGAGTCAGTGGATTGTCAGAGGACTGAAAAGAAAAAGGCTACCAAGCATTTTGAGCATCCCCATGGAGGTCACTGAGGGATTTAAAAGTGCTTCAAACACAGCTAATTAATCCAGTCCTATGTTCCCCCATGCATGCCACATATGAGACCTAATGCAGTCTCTTTACCAAAGCAACCAGTGTTGTGCACTGGTTCAGAAATGTCCAGAGAGCTGATGTCATATCCAAAAGAGAACACTAAGGGCAGCAAACAGATTGAATTAGCTGGGATTTTGCCAAAACATTAGCGTGAATCTATTTCCTGCCAACCAGGCGACGAGACTCCTAACAGGGAATAGGACTGGAACAAGAACTTTTCAGATTCCTAAGAGAGTATTTTTATTTCTAAGCCTTTTTTAGATGTCTGAAAAATGAGGACACCAAAGGCAAAGGTGCTCCTGAGAGGGATAGCTCTGATGTCCCACCAGGCCGAATGCAGGATGGACCTTTCAGCAACACACAGTGTGAGAGCAGTGGAGTCATGAATAAAGTCCTGGCAGCAGTGCTGACTGCAAGTCATCTGTTCAAGACACTAGATAATGTCATTTTTCTTTATTTTTGCCTTTCTTCTACATGAAAGAATCCATGAAGAGGAGAACTGGGAGACAAAGAGCATGATAAATTTTTACTGTGGTGAAACCAACTCTTGACCATTACTACTCCAATTCTTGGGAAATTTCTCCTTTCTCTCCACCTCCCCAACCAAGGTGATACTCAAGAGATGCTCTAGTTTCTCAAGAACAGAACAAAGAAGCAATATATTCCAGTTTTGTGCACAGTGCTCATATCCTATAGTTTGTTTCCCAGCTCCAGGCCTGGGCCACAATTTATGTGTTGCTCCTGAAAAAATGCAGCTTAGGTCACTGAGCTGCAGGTGATGATCTCAATCTCTGGGATGGACAATGGGGTGAAGATAGTCTAGACCTAAACTGTGGCCTACTACATCTGTAATCCAGAGAGCATCCAGCTAGCTGGCTACATACATAAGGCATACATCTGCACTCTTTATCTGCCTGTTCAATATGGCAATTAGGTGCCATATCAAAGAAATCCATACATTTCAAAGGACTTATTCAATATTGCGGCAACTTTGCTGCCACTGGTCAAGCTCTCTAACTGCCTTATTCCTTCTTGTCATGCATATGGTGTACATCACATGTACGTATACCACCACACTCCCAAAGCTCCAAAGAAAGGCTTAGCAGACCACAGATATAACTGAGATTCATGCCCTTCACTGCTGACCATGAGTAGGACTTTTCTTTGAACTGAGCAACACGAACATTCCTCTGTTGCACTGCTCTACTGTTCTGAAGGACTACAGTGTCTCCATGTTAGTATTCACATAAATAAGCCAAGAATATGGGAGAAAAATAATTTCTTCAGCTTTTTAAAAAAGAAACTCCAGACTTCACAAAGTAAGTGGAGTGCAGGGTGCACCCAGAGCATCCAGGCTTCAGATTTACTTCAACTCTGAATCGCAAGCTATAGCACTAGGCTAGTACAGCTTCTACACATATAGAGACGATAACTTTTAGAAGAACAGGATGAACTTGAGCCTTGCGTGTAAAAAGGAGAAAATGTGACTCCTACACGTTGTATAAAATCCTGAAAAAAATTCACTTAACATCACTTCTAAAAATGATAACATGAAAGGTAATTCAAGTTTGAAATGAATGAATGGAGTGCCAAGAGTGATTTGAGAATATCTGAAAACAAAAAGACACTTAAACAATATCCTAGTAGTACAGCAATGTAAGCTGCTTTGAAATGCTATTTTTGTAATGACATGAATCTGATTAGACTCAGGTGACTCTGTATGATAGAACAAGCAGAAAAGGCATGTGGCTAGCTAGTAATTAATTTCTATCTGCTCTTCTCATTTATATTTCCAAATAGATATTCCACACAAAAGGCAGATTAAAGAAACATTCGCAATGTTGAAAAGCTATGCACTCAACAGTTAAGGAAATGCCAAAATTAAAGCTGTCTGTGCAAATTTAGTTTGGCTTTCTCGTTCATAGGTGAAATAATCAATTACATACTGATAGGGAGAAGACTAGAGTTTAAAAAACAGCATGGATTTTATGTACAGGCTTGTTTTTCCTCAGGGTCTGGTGGCTAAAAGGGCCTTTCTGAACACAGAAGAATGACCTCTTTGCCTTTGCTTACTGCTCTCTGAAAAAACTACAAGGGTCAACTACTTACAAATGACAACAATTACAAAGCAAGTGTAACCAGCATCATGGTCTCAGATGTAGTATAAAGATGCTGTTGGGGGAGCTACTTCCTCTGTGCCCATGCTCCACAGAAGAAAGTAACTACTAATCAGGTAATTGTGAGAAAAACCTCATGGCAAAGTATATTAAGAGACAGAAGCAAGTGTCAAATATTCCTGTATATCATCTGCTCTCTCCACCCCAGAACATAAATGAAGAGTTGTCACCTTGCTGGAAGTTGAATCTGGAGGTTTGACAAGAGGGGAGGGCTGAACATGAATGCAATGGAGGGTTCATCCTTACTTCCACTTTGAGACAAGGACTACTACCAGACTTTTCTGCCACCAGACATTCTGCCTTCCTACTGAAAGAACCCAGGTATTCAGAAAAACATACACAAAAGCAACCCATACACACAAGAGAGAGCCACCCATATATTAACCCTGCATACCAATGAACACTGCTGCTGCCCCACCATGCAGTGCTGTCTTTTACAGAAGGTAGAAGTTCCTGTAAGGGGATGATATGAGCAAATAAATTGATGCAGCACAATGGGGACACCATCATAAGCTCTATAGGGCAACAGGAATTTTAGTGATTTATTAGAAAAAAATCAATCCCTCCCCTAGGTCAGAGCTCTTGGCCTGATGGGGTACTGTCCAAGGCAGCATCTAGGAGAGCACAGCCTCTCTCACTCAGTTCAGCTGTCCTCCACTCTCTCCTTTTTCCTTCCCTCACCACTGCTCTGCTAAAGCCATGCACTCTTTTCTGCACCAAACAGCTCCAGGTCTTTGGAGAGATTCTCTTGATAAATTCTGAACTCTGGTAACAATATACAATGAAATACTCTTCCTAAAGCAAATGGCTTTTCAGTAGCTTATACCACTGCTAACTATGAGTATGTTATCATACAGATAGCAAAAGGTCACTGATACAACAGATAACTTACATACATGTCACATTTCTGTTTCCAGATACAGCTTTTTGGACTAAAGCTTCCACAAAAATTTTCACTTGAACTAAGCACTAGACATAGAAACAACAGAACTGTTTTTGCTGAATTATTTTTTGTTTTTTTTTAAAGTCAGATTGTGTCAAACATTACCATGGAGGTTTCATTGAAAAGTCACAGCTTTCCATCTGATTTCTAAACTTGGAAAAAAAACCAAATGGATTCATGCTGCATGCTCCAAAGTATATTGTCATTTCTCTGTTTTTTATTAGCTGCACCATATTTGGATCATGGATCCTGGTTAGAACCAAGATTCCTGTTTGCTAACTTCTGTACAAATACATGAGAAAAAGAAATGGTTCACTTGAGGAATCTGCAGTTTAACTTAAAATAAGATTCAAAAGGAGAAAATAATCCAAAGTTTCCAACAAGTTTTTCCAATGGAAAAATGTGTCTTCGGCATGTGCAGTTTAGTCAGAATCAAAGCGTTTCATCAAAACAATGGAAAGACTGTTTTTATAGGATTTTCCTAAGGAAAATAAACTGAAGTTAAATATGTCCATGTTTTTATACTTAGTATTTCATTAAGATCATTTCTGGACTGACTTGAAACAAAAATTAACTGTTAAACCTCTCAATAGTTTTTTTAGACCTGTTTTTACAAAATTATGCAAAATCTTTTTTGTCAAGGGTGTCTTAACGGTTCTAGTTCGAATTCTGTGGAAAGCTTTACACAAGGGGAAATTTTTGCTTTTCAGTTATATTCAGAAACGTCAACATTTTACCTTACATCCAGTCCCTGGTACTGTGGTACCACAGCAGAGGGAACATGGTGCTCCTGTGAAGACTGGGAATAACAATGCTAAGTTTACGCAGGTGATGACAGGCTGTGTGGGCACTACCAGTCATTGCTCTGCTTCCAATTTCTTCATGAGTTCAATTATTTTCCTCTTCTAGTACCCCCTTTACTGTAACAGGAGCAGAGTTAGGCTACCACCTAAGCTATCCTAATGCTTTGAGAGATTCCGACTCATCCCAGGTAAAAATTTAAAATTAATTGAATATATAAGAGGAAATCAAGCAATAGAATTGATACATGTGTTCAAAGTTATCTTGTACAAATCAACAAAGCAAATGTACAGCCAAATCACTCCAGTGCAAGCTGAGTTTCTAGCTCAGAAATGCACAGCTCAGTTTTCACTCTGAAGTTTAGCAGACATAGAAGACTCAAAAATTTAGATATCCCAAAACCTTTTTTCCTCAGTTTACAAAGAAAATGACATACCAAAATTCTTAGTAAAAAGGATTGAAATGTCTCATTTCAGGCTACTCTTCTAGACTTCTCCTGGAAAATTAGTGTTGAAGTAGCTATAGTAGCTCTGCTGTTCCTCTTTGCACAGAAGGCACTACCAAAGTCTAGGGGAGCACTACCTGGGCAGGAAACAGGCACTAATAAAACCAGAAAGTATGGAGACTCAAGTATCTTCACAGCTGGACTTTGTTCCCATGGAAATGAAAGGCCAGACTCCCATTGCAATAACATTGCCAATAACATTGCAAAATCAGGCCTCTCCACTTCTTTCAAGGTTGGATGCTTTCATTATTAAGGTTAAAATGAACAGCCAGTAGCCTGCTCTCTCTCATCAGGGTTTGATAGGGGATACTTTACTTTTTTTTTTTTTTTTAAATTTAAAAAAAACCCTTAAGCTCTCATGATAGCTAACAATCACTGTAGAACTAGTACATTGGCAAACCTTGAATGGAGAAACACTGTATAAAAAACAACAAAAGAGGAATATTTTAATAGGCATCATAATGAGCTTTATGGAGTTGTGTAGATGTACTGTGATAAGTGATCTTTCTCTGATTTAGCCTTAACCACACCAAAAGTTGTGAATAACCTGGTAGTATTCCACTCTAATTAAACCAGCAAAAACTCAAGCTTAAAACAACCACCAGTGACAGTGAACCTCCACGCAGTGGGGCTCACCTCCTGGGACACTGTACCATGCACCACCATTTGTTGTTCCATCCACAAAGCTGCTGTCATCATCATTTTTACGACACGGTGGTCTGTTTGGATCAGACATAGCTGGATTAAAAGAAGAATAACTGCGAGCCAGGCTTTGAAAAATAGCATCGTCAGGGCAGGAGCTGTATTCATGAGCACTGCCTAGGGAGGAAAAAAAGACCAGGAACAATGATTATTTAAATGGTGGTCATACCAACTGGGCTCACAACCTAGACTACCAGTACTGCACAGCCAGACTATGCCTGGAAATTCTCAGTACATAGGTAAGTGCCCTACAGCATTACAAACTAATATAGCACTATCTTAATAACATTTCCCCGATACTTCATCAATTGCTTATACCAGGTTGCCCCATTATTAAGATGACTGTTCATACCAGTCCAAATATTTGTGAATATATTAATTTCAAAGTGCACCACAAAGTCTAAACTATTCCAGGCTTTAAATATTTTCTTAGAAGAACACACAGTGCATAGAAAAAGGTCTCTCCCTAAAGAGTTTTGCAGTCTGATATTAAAAGGATTTGCAATTAACTGTAAGAAAGCAGATTGAAGGAAGACGATCTCAAACACTACCATGATCTCATGACCATCTCAGTCATGTGCACAGCCTCTAGTGGCACAAAAAACAAACTAATATTGCTGTGTGCTAAATGGCAACATGTCTGCCACAATGTGATCCTTTTTCTATGGTACCAATGCTGAGAAAGTAGAACCAATGTTGGTTGTTTGTATTAGCACACTATTACTTTCAGAAATTACTTTTTTAAAGGTGTAAGTAGAGAAACCTTAAATCATACAGCCAGCCTAGACACATATATCTCTCTCATTTCACTTAAAAGGATGCAAACAGCCCCAGCTAATTTTAGAGCTAAGTTGCCTTGATTAAAGTATCTGAGGGGCTATGATTCCCTCCATTTTTGTGATGTAATTCTAATGAAACAAACTATCATCTTCAAAACTGGAAAACATGGTCATCTGGTGACACGCTTTAAACATGTGATTAGTATGCTAAAATAAGACATTACTATGCAATGACATTATGTTTGCAATAAATATAGAATGTAATTTCTATTTTCTACTACTTCATGTTAACTTCTATTCCATACCACTCCGAGTCTCATCATAAGGATAGTTTGCAACAAGGTCTCCTCCATGAAGATTGGCAGAGAGCACAAAAGGAATATCCATAATCCAGTGAATGACACCTTTCGTTTCAGGAGCAAGCTACAAAAAAATGGCATTACCAGTGTTACAAATCAATAATTTAATGTCTTCAATTATATATAGTGGGCTTAATTATTATGAGACATTTAAATGAACAGCAATTTTATTTTGGCTTCAGAGAAAACCTCATCAGCCCTTTACATCAGAATTATAATTATATTTAGTAGGCCAATATACGTCTAAAACTGGTGTAAATTAGTTCAGAATGAGATCACAAATAAAGAACTCTCAATCTTTTACTTCTTCCCATTACAGTTAAAAGAAAGCCTACCAAATTTAAAACCACGGAAAATAAACTAATTTCAAATAGTTGTTGATAAGATGCAGACTATTAACTGCACAAAAAGTAAAATTACTTCATTTAATAATTTGAATTTGAAGAGATAATATAGCTATTGAGGCCACAATGCCATGGGACTGCAGTCACAACACTGTATTTTCTAGAGCCTCCTGTGGGGGTAAACACAAGAAGATAAAAATCCCTCCAGATACATGCCTGTGTATTTAAGATTTAAGCTTAACAAAAATGCGTGTGTTATACATGAGAATAGCTATCTAGCCAGCAATGTAATTAAGTACAATACACAAGTGAATTTCTGGCAGTGGTAAAAATGCAGGATTTCTGCAAGAATAGCTTCAAAGCAAGGGAGAAGGCCATGTAACTTCTGGCCTTAAAAATAAAATATGCTTTGAATGAGGAATTGTCTAAGGATTAAGCAATAGGGATCAAAAGGGTTTACTACAGCAAGCCATTTTGAGAAGAACTTCAGGAAGCATCAGACAGATAAATTTTAACAAAATGAACAAAATATTTAGAGGACTGTGAATCAAAAAGGCCACACACAGCTCTTGGAGGTTGCTACATGTCTGTTTGTATAAAAGGGAAGAGATGGGCATGTACGGGACCTGATATTCAGTCCTTACCTTAGGATTCTGGTCCACAGCTTTTTTCATGTTTTTCAGCAGATGGTTGTTTGGGCCACCTTCTTTCTCGTTAATATAGACTATTCTATCAAGATCAGGGAAATTTCGATTTAGATCTATCCCTTGGGCATTACTTCTACCAACAAACCAGTCTTTAAGTTCACCAGGCTGAATGAGGAAAGGGAACAGAAGGAGAAGAGAGATTAGTACATTCAGGAGATTACAGATCAAGCTTCATATGGGTATGTTTAGCCATGTAAATTCAAATCATGGGTTTGCTTCTTGTGTTCTTGAGAATAAGAAGGGATCCTATGAGAGTAAAGAATTCTGAAGCTCCAAGAGCTGAGTCACCCTTATTTCTTCCTTGAGCTCTTGGGGAACAAAAACAACTTCTCACTCAGCATCTTGGACGAGAGGCTCATTGTCACAGTGGCATATCTGGACTACAGATAGGCAAAATTACCAGCAACATAAGATTTTTCAGTTCCTGCTGAGTCTTCCCCTGAGATCTGGCTTTTCCTGGTTGCCTGATGCTTATGGTTGTGAATTATAGACCTCATTTTAGTGAGCCTTAGAGCAGCTGTAGAATTATCAGCCAGCCATAAGGAATGTTTGCACTCGTTCCAAAGTTCCTCTAAATAGCTTCAGAGTAAAGAAGGACCTTAATTTTTATTTATCTGAGATTTTTGCTTTTATGGGGTCTGTCAGCTTCATTCACTGAAATGGACGCACTGAATAAAGATGCAATGAGAATTTTTGGAAAATATTTTCTTTAAGTTGAATCTGTAAAATAGCGTTTCAGTTGCATTAGAGAAATGCCTTCAGAGTTCATAGTTTTCCCCAGCTCATACCTGTAAGCTTTCAGTACTCTTTAAAGTAGGTTTAGTTTGATTACGGGTTTAGATCTTGGAGCATATTGAATCTACTGTCACACACTGTGTACAGCAAGATACTTTTGAACTGGAATAACACTAGCGCTAAAGCAAATTGTATTATAAATCATATGTAACTTGTAAGGCAATCATGTAAAAGCAAGTGTACTTTAACTAAGGAGCAAAAGTTTCAAATGATATTATTACAGAATCTCTACAGAGAGATTTCCAAGTAGTAAAATACTGCACCAACTTGAAGACAGCTTCTGCATCATTGCCACGAGAGGGAGACATACAACCAAATATGGTTTAAAAGAGACCTGTGACTGGTTTGGGTTTTTTTAAGACTTCATGAGAATCAGTTTAATAAAGACATTAATAAGGTTTGACTTATTTAATAATAAATAAATAGGTACATTAAAAGATTCAACCTTTCCATATTAATTTTAAAAATAGATACAACTTGTAAAACAAGAAAATTCTTTTTTTTTTTTTCTTTGTTTAGAACAAAATACACACCAGAAGCTGTATGTAACAGGGTCCAATTTGGCCTCTATTTGCTAATTATACATTAACACATTATATGTTTCTTGACTGAGTCATCATCGTAACATATACACTAAATTTTCTTGATTGATACCTTAATTAAAGTACCTCATGCCTGAAATTTAAAATCAAAGTTATTCATATTAAAGAGATGTCTCACAAAGTTTGCTTGTTTTGGGATAAAGCTCTGATGAATGTGAGTAATTCATGTAAGTGCATTTACATGAGAATATTCTGAAAGGAATCATCAACTGTCCCTTTTCTACGACTTTTGAAACAACATGTAGTAATAGAAATTACTTGTTTAGGAAGCAGTTTGGTCAGTGAACTTAGATAAAAGAATATGCATGAAACGGTATGCTTTAAAATACATAAACTCACTTACAAGAGAGATGGCTATTACTTGAAAACATTCAAGCATAAAATTTTCCTTGTTAACCAGAACAAGCGTACTATTAGGAAATACTTCAATTATGTTGTTCCATTCAACAGTCACCACCAAGAGTTCCTGTATCTGTAAAACTGCTAGTCCAGGTGTCATTATGATCCGAATGTTGATACAGACATGGAAAACAACTCTTAGATACACAGCCTTACAAACCTGTGATGCTGCCTTCTCAAAACCATCTGGATTCAAAGATGGCATTATATGGATACGTGTGGTATGGATCAGATTGATAATAGTTTCATTTCCTTTCTGGTATTCGTTACACAAGTACTGAGCCAAGAAGATGAGCAACTCCCTTCCAACAGCTTCATTGCCATGCATATTTCCAACATACTTAAATTCTGGTTCTCCTGTAAGAAAAAGGAATAGCATATCTTAGAACAACATATAAAAATCACCCATGGACTGGATCATACAGCACACTTGAGATGTCAGTATCACTGTTACTTGGTCATAGTATCCCCAAGAGGCTACAAGCTTCCTTCAGAAAAATGGATATTTTTTTTTTCTAAACTCTGGCTAAACAAATAGTAATTTATATTCACCTGTTTGCCAAAGGCAGAGAAAGAATACTAGAGGACAAGACAGTAAGCCAGAATAAATGCTTAGCACTGCCATTAACTTTACTACTATTGAGATCTAACACAATTGATACCTCAATACTACAAAAGATTGTCTTCATTAGGTAGTTTTTAAGTATATAAACTGACACTAACAGAGCTATCTTATCTTTAATGTTCGCTTCAAGATTAGGCTAAGCTTATCTCACTACATATGCATTAAACTGCAATTCTTTCACCAAAGCATTGCCAGTGAACAGCTGTTGATCCTAGTGATCTGAAAAATCTTATTCAGCAGATGCTTTGGATACTCAGCTCAGACTTTATGAAGCAAGCACAATAACCTAATTCATAAAATTAATCATTCCAATTTATCATTCCAATAAACAGTCCAGTATTAAATATACACTTAAACGTTCCGTATATTTTTTCATTTATATAGGGAAGGTCTATACATATATTTAATGTTGATTTAATATGTATTGTGCAGTCATACATAATATTCAATGCATAATATGTATTCAATATATATCCCATATACATAGAATAGAATATATACAAATAAGCCCTCCATAGAATTAGAGCCATAGAATTATTTTGGTTGGACTAGACCTTTAAGCTCATCAAGTCCAACTGTTAACCCAGCACTGCCAGGTCACCACTAAAACATAGAATCATAGAGCCATAGAATCCACTATTCCCAATTGCTCATTAGTCTCATTCTCATGACCATGGACATAAAAACCACACAATAGATGTCTTACAGAGCTGTGAAGGATTTACCTTTTAAAAGACTACATTTTGGGCCCTAATTCCAGAAAGGTTTTAGTATAAATGTAAACACCTCAATAAGACTAAAAGGATTGTCCTGGAGGTAAAATGAAGAATATGCTGTTTTCTGGGTTGAATCAGAATTGTTCAGGTTGGAAGAGACCTTTAAGATCATTGAGACCAACCATTAACCCAGCACTGCCAAGCCCACCACTAAATCATGTCCCTAAGCACCACATCTACACATCTTTTAGATACCTACAGGGATGGTGACTCCACCAGTTCTCTGGGCAGCCTGTTGAAGCCCCCTTTTCCTTATCCTTCTCCTTTTTAAATGCAGTTCTTCTATTGTAACAGCTGTAATCAAACATTCTGCTGATTATATGCTCTGAATAATCTTAGAACACACTTTGTGATAGCCTTTAGCACTATCACAGGGGCAAATTCAAGCCAGGAAGAGTGCTACACAAATGAGACCTAAATAATTGCTAATTAAGCACACAGCTGTATCTCCTTATGACTCTTCAGTCTGTGCTTGTTAACCTTAATCCAGTGATAAGACACTAGCAGACAGTGCTATTAATACCGTGACTTCTTTCCTTCCAGGTAAGATGTTTTTGTACATACAGATTCATCCCTGAATTTTTTTATCAGGTTAAAAAGTTTTGTAGTTTCAGTGAAGTAGCTTCATTTTCTCTGATAGACACAATACCATTACTGTGACTTAAAAACCTCCATTTCCTCTTTTGGCATTGAACTCCTATTTATTGTTTCTTCCTATCTGTTAATAACAGGGAAGGCAAAAGGTCTAATAATGAAGAGTAATCAGACCATGCAATTAACCCAATCCCATTAAAATGGATGGATACTATTTAATAAAATAAGCAGCATTGCACATCACATATACTCATAATTAGTATATTCATGCATATGTATATTGGCATGTTACTTAAGGGAAAAGTACTTCACAAGCTAACAGGCAAATTTGTTACTGCAGTAAAGATGAACTCAGCTGCATTCTACATTTGTGGTTTTTCCCTAGGACATCACTAAGGAAGCCTGAAGAAGAAATAATTTATCCTGATTCCCAGCCCTGTGCATTAATTGCCTACCTTTCTCTCCCACTTGAATTTTCCAGACCTGGTTCAAATGAAGAAATAGAGACACGTTTCCCATAGGGTACTGCTGCCCCCACCCCCAAAGAATCATTAACAGTGTTCAGAAAACAGTCACAGGGTCTACAGGGAACCATGAGTACAGCCTCATCTACAGCATATCTTCAGTGGCAATGACCCTTCTCAAATGAACATAAAAGGAGTCCAGGAAGAGGAAATGAGAGTCATTGGAAATATGGAAAGTCTTTCCTATGAAAAGTGATTAAGAGATCAGCCCCATTTTCCTTAGGAACAAAAATAAGGGACAGTTAAATATACTGACCATTATGGCATGGAGGATCAGCCTGGAAAGCAGCACTTTCCTACAGAGACAGTGATTTCCAGTGAAAGGGAACAAGGACCATTTTTAGACTGATAAAGAAAAATAACATTACTTAAAACACAAAGCGTGAAATCAGTATTCAAAGAATCCTGTTGGCAATAAAGTGTCAGCAGAACTCCAAGTTTTGCTAGCAAAGCAAGAGTTAAAGGACTGATCTAAAAGAGCATGCAAAAGAACAGAAAGGGAAAGATAACAGAGAGCTGAATAACAGCCCTGCTTCAAAACCCAACCGTGTGTTCGTATTTTAACTCCCCTGGGCTTTTTCTTGCATCTTTCTCTGAAGGAAAGAAATCCATCTCCTATCAATCCTCTGGCTGCGGACAAGGCAGCTGCACAGTCCACACACGCGGGAACTGTTCTGTGCCACCCCCAGCCCTGCCTGTTTTCTTACTTCTGGGCACAGCAACCAAAGAAATATGGGTTTCTGCTCAATATTAGAAGATACTGAATTTCATACCGTATCTGAAAATTTTAGGAAAACTCTTCATCATTTCAGCAGTGTAATTTACATCTAAAAGAACAATGAGAAAAATGGGTCTTTCCCATACCTAAACTTTGCAGCTGCTCCAAGGAAAACAAACTCGATCTTTACTGATTATTTCAGCAGAAACAAATTAATGCTACAAGCTGGCTGTGGGAGAATCGGCAGTTTTCTCATTAGCTGTCCACGCCCATCATGGGCAACATCAGGGAGTCCATTCTGGAAAAAGGGACAATGCTGCTAAAGCCATTAGTTATCATCACAGTGCCCAAAAAGCTGAGGGAGCTTACACAGACTATTATCTGCTGATACAATTTTGCAGTTAATGAAGCCCTTAATTTACATTTGCATTTCTGCTTGTTACGAGTAAAAACTGCAACTCAGGGTGTACCTTCTGGAAACCTTTCTCTTTTTTTTCAGACTCCTTTACCTAAATTCTCTCCTAATCATCTTTTTCTCTAGGACAATGAAGTCCAAGCTGGAGGGCAGACTGCTAGCTGAGGCCAGCAGAAAAACACCCATCACTCTCTTGACTGTGTTAAGCAAGCCCTGCTGCCTGAGTTTTAGTGAATGACTCTGCAATGCAGCGAGCATCCCAGGCCCACTACAGCTCCCAAAGGAACCAGCTCCTTCTCCTCCACTGCATGGGCTAACCCAGGTACCTCAAATGCTGAGAACACCAGCCATCTGGTCCTTAAGCCTGAACACTTTATGGGTTCACTGATCTATTCATTGAATATGTCTTGCCACACGATTTCTACAAGCTTCAGGCTTCCCTGGAAAACAGCCCACCCCATAGGGAAAACAGCCTTTGGTCACCTGTTGCTAGCATGCTACTTAGCTAGAGAAAGAGCTGCTCTTCCCATTAATCCTTCATGAGCCATTTAATGCAGACCTTAATCACCCTTCATAGGATTCTGTAACTGTAATTGACTCACAGAATTTTTTAAGTTCTTATTATTAAAAGACTCTGTAAATGTCTGTTTGATGAAGAGCTTTTACACAGTTCCTTCAAACTAGTAGAAACACCTGTTCCACTGCAGAACTGGGGCTAGCTTTAACGGAGAAGTTTGAAGAAATAGAACTGGCTTTTCTCCTTTATTTGACCACACAAAAAAGTAAAATTGTTTTAATGGTTTCCCGTGGTCCAAGATACGGTAAACACACAGGAACATCTCCGTCAGCTGAATATTTTAAATTACTATTTAACGAATTTTATTAATTTTCTGACTATAGATCTTAACAAACAATAACCTCTTATTCACAATAGTAAAAGTATGCCTTGTGTAATGCTTACACCATTTCAGCTCTGATAGGTATGTTTGTGATAACAAATGAATGAGTGGATACTAACATCTTTCAGGGCAAGCCATAAGAAATGAAACGCAGCAATCAAGTTTATAAATATCTTAGTATCTCTGGTGAAACCTAAGCCATCACATCATTACGGCTTTTAAAAGGCTTTTACAACTGTCTCAGATTGACTGCACGGTACATTACAACCTGAGAAAGGATTGAGGAAAAAGTATTTTAAAATGTCGTGCCTTTCTGGTCCCTGGCAAACATTGTGAAATATCACCATTTGCTTCTGCAGTTACTGTCAGCTAAGGTCTTCTGCAGTTTCCTAGGAACAACACGTACATCATTAATATCAGGCATGTCGTCCCATTAAAGATGACTAACCACTGCCATACTCAGGTCAGGCTGCATTTGTACAGTAAAGACAGTAATTTTCTAAAATGTAGGGACAAAATGTGTAGCACCCTCTAATTATATATACTATGAGTCAAGGTAATGTCATGCCTCTAGTCATGGTTTAATGTTAAGCAGTTAACCTTAAAACGTACAGTATTTCACCATGGAAGTGCAAGCCATATGGAACAAAAAAATTAACTACTGTAAAGTTTAAGTGCTTAATGAACTGTTTTGCAAATCAGCCTCCAATACCCTTAAAAACTAGAGTCGTCCTGCTTTCCTATATTTCTTACGGAAAAGCTAGCAACACTCCTGAAATAAGAGACTTAGTGTTTTTGATAACTTACAGTTGCTTGTCATTTTTAATATGGCAATGAATAAACTTTTCTTGTAGATAAATGGCATGGAAAAATCTCGGAAACCCTGCTGGCAAGAAATTAATTCATTAAATATGATTGAAGACTTTCTTATGCTACACATTTTTGTTAGTAAAGAGAAAGAATCTCGCTGGAGATCAACTACATTGAAAACCAGAGATCATAAAATTAATTTCTCCTTTAAATTTGAAAAAAATAAGAGATGGAAAGAAGAAAATAAATGAGGAGGTGAGATAGGGAAGTGAAAGAATTGGAAAATCTAGATTTCTAACACTCTGTAAACTAAATGTCTGCAACCCGTCTCAAAAGCATTTCGATAGAAATGTTGACCTCCACAATTGGTGTGAAAATGGCATTCAAAGATAGAACTGCAATGTGGTATTAGTTTCTAAATCATAATATAGGCCTTATTTAATTTTAGGGCAACATTTGCTAAGATGTAGCATTGGTCTAACCTTGCTAAAAGAGAAACTACTGGAAGTTTCACAGGTGGCTTACATGAAAGCAGAAACAGGTCAGCACTGAAGGCCTCTGAAAAATCCAGTCTTTCACTTTATTGCCATTAACTGCTAGAAAATACACTGAGATGCAAACAAGAGGAAAATAAAATCAAGGATCTTTTGGCAATCTCCTGCTTTAAAAAAATGCATGCATTTTTTAACAGCTATGATTCAAGAGCAGTCTCTAGCTCTTTCTGGAAATTTTCATAATTATTTGAACACGACTGCTTTAAATTGAAGCGAAAAACAAATTCTGTACAGCACGTTAAACTTGGAGTGAAAGATCACAAAGAACAGCTATGTTTCTGCTGCCCTTCACACATACAAATTAAGATGCAATCTCCATTCTACAAAGTCTGTCATCTAGGCTTCAAAAAAGGATCTTATATGTCTTTGCATTGGAAATTAAATTCTCCAGACAGATTACCTCATTCTCAAGACAGTTATTTCCACCAGAAAGGTTCTGTGTGACTCAATGCTTTCTTCAGGTTTCCAACAGCGCACGCTCATCCCTGCAGCAACAGGACTTGGCACAGCCTCCCACAAGAAGTGGGCAAAGCATCTGCTCAGTACCACCTACAGCTCTCTGCTGGCACATTCCTATGCTGAACTTTCCACAACATCCCGCTCGTACATTGAAGTGTTGCACAGTATAGCACTGAGTTCAGTGTTTCGGGTAAAGCCCACACGCTTTACGAGAGAGTAGAACAGTTTTTGCCTACTAGACTCATGTTACTGCGCACAAACTGATGGTGCTATCCAACAGAATTGATAGTGATTAAATCACAACAAATCATTTGTAAAACAAAACAAGTTTATTTATTTAATCCAAACCTTTACTTAATAAGAAACACTGAAATGTGATATGCATAAAACCCTAATTTTATGAAAGTGTGTTAAAAAGCTCTTTCTGAAGTTCAAAGCAGATTTAAAAAATCATCAGAATTTTAGAAGTAACAAATAACCATCATCATATACAACTGGATTAACAGGATTAGTTTTACAATGAATTGTAATTTTTATACTCTATGAAAACTGAATAGGACCTTGCATTTACAGAATTCATTACAGCGTTACAGCAGCAAGTATCACTAGCTCAGCACTGAAGATGAGGTTCCCAAGAAACCAAATGTGAAATGAACTGTCCTGAACCATCCTCACTATTCTATGGCAGAGTACAAGACAGGTACAGTGTTTTCAACTCCCAGTTTTCGCACTTACTACTGGGAAAAAAACAGACCAAAACATACCCTGAGGTTCTTTGTGATAGATACTAGCAGTACAGAGATGTCATGAGTAACTCTATGTCTGCTGTGTTGCTGGCTGTGGGATACAACAGATTGAATTCATCTTTTCCACTGTGCTCAGTAAGAGGAGGTGCTTTTCAATTTATAACTATGTGTGACCAAGTGAATTTTCATTTCAAAGGCACTCACTGTATCCCTCAAGTTTTGGTTGGCACATAGAGCAAGATTTTTCTTTTTAATCCACCAATTCATCATCAAAATAGACCTTCTGGTGAACAGAAGAAAGTTGATACATAATTCAGACATGTATTTACAATGGTTCCTCATCAAGTTCACTTAACAAGCTTTCTCTCTGCAGCAAACTTTAAAATCAGCTTTTTCACTTCAGCTACAAAAGTACTTGCCAGCTGTCAGAGCACTTCAAAAGGATAGAGCTCTTCCTTTTGCATGCAAAACATATATGGGAAATTTCAAAGCTAAACTAGTTCAAATGCCTGCTGCCAGCAGGAGACACATTTGGGCTCTGCTTTTCCTCATCCTCATTTCATGAAGAGAAGAAATAAAGTCAGAAAGAACCCATTTGTATCCAGATCTCAAGACTCTGAAGTCAAATAGGCAGGTAGAAATGCTGGACAAATAAGGTGAAGAAACAAAGGAAGTTCTCCCTTTTCACTGGAAACAAACAAAAAGTCAATGAAAAGATGTAAATAATCCTTCTCCCAGTAAGTTATACCATTGTCTAACATTGTACTATATAGCAGTATACACGCTGCCCAGAGCAGAATGCAAATCTGAAGGGGGCTGAGGGAGTAAAGTCAGGGCATGGTTCTTCCTCTGTAGCACCATGCCACAGAACTCACTGCAAGGCTGTGTTTCAGAAGGAAAGCAAGCTACTGCAGCTTTTGGGGCTGTGCTGCCTTGCGCCTTGGGCTGCACCAGCATGTGCAAGGGAAGCACACTCACGGAGCTCATCTTCACCTAAAAAAATTCTTTGCACTTTTCCCTCTGTAAAAGAGAGCTATTTCTGACTGAAAAAGGATTATAATTTCCATCATGAGGATGTTCCAGGTCCTTGGGAAATATACCTTCTGTGCTTAACGATCTAGAAATGACTAGTAGTAGGCCCCCCAGACTTCCTCCCTTGATTTCAAGTAACCTTTCTGAGGCATTGCAATGCTATTTGTTATTTCACCAAGGCTACATATACTGGACACTCCTTCTTTATTGGTAGCCGGAACATTATTTTATTCCACTGCCATTTTGTCACAATCTGACACTGTACAAAAAAAAAATCTGTGGGCTGCAGATCTGTGACTGAGATAGATGATGCTGAAGTGCATTGGTCATTGCTAACAGATGGAGAGGGATAAAATATCCCCATAAATGTACATCTGTAACAAGTCCCTCATGTAGACAGCATGTTACAGAATAAAGAGCTTCTTTTGCACTGGCATATTTATTTAGTTTCCTGTGCTTAGATGAGGTCTAATATTTACTGATCTTAGTTTCTGTAATTATTGGTTGTGATGGTTACAGAAAAAGTTATAAAGTGCCCTTTTAAAATAAATCACAGTAAGAAAGACATAGGCAAGCTGCAAAAGCTAATTATGCTGTTACCTTGCTCCTTTGTGAAAAAAAAATAAAAATGAAAGATTGACTTATGATGACTAACAGAGGACACCAATTACGTCAGAACATAGATGACCTGATTTATGTCAATATCCCCAGAAACCTACAAATATCCAGGTAGCTTCTTTTAGTCCTAACACCATTTTAGCATCATCCTTTTGGTACAAATAATTTCAAAAAAAACCAGAATTCCATCATTTTAGTAATTAGGGGGGTTTTTTTGAAGGAAAACTGCAGCTGCATTGTAGACATAAAAACTGGTAAGCTCTGTGAAACCCTTATGAAAAAGTAGTTTATTGAGATCTGTTCTTCTGCTGCACTTTGTTGCCAGTCTGATTTTAGCAGCTAATATTGTAGGAAGTTTCTGCATTCCAGGTATGAATGCTATGCTATAACCAGCAGTAAATCTTGATTGTACTTGTTCTTGAGATAACAATGGTTAAATTATGTCAGTATGAAGTGGAAGAAAATAAAGTGGGTAGAGAGTTAACAAGTTTGGTAGTGCAAAACTGCATGTCCAAACATCGCAACAGCTCACTTTGGAATTTTTCAGCGCTATGTAAAATTTTATTTAAAATTGGTATTGTACCTTAACAATTTATTTATAGCCTGTTTAGGTAGAAATGCAGACCTGGATGCTTGAAAGGGGTCTATCTCTTCACACTCACATATGTTTGAAATACAGATATCCTTTAGAAAATGCTCACCATATAATCTGAAACATTAAAAAAAAAAAAAAAAAAAAAAAAAAAGGAAAAAAGGTGATGATTCCCAGCAAGAGACTATAAGGAGAGAAAGCTAAACTGGTGCAAAGGCTAATAAAATCAAGCTTGGTGCATAAAAGGAAGAAATTAATCATATAACAGCTTGTTGACTCAAGAATAATAATGGAGATAACTGAACCAGACAATAGCAGATGGAAGTGGATCCAGAAGGCTTTCAAGAGATGTTTTGCCTTTAGATGAGGGAGCTCCAGACAAAAAATCCCATATGGATATTGACCTTGACACTGCAAGCCCCAGCACAGCTGTATAACTGTGAGACACAGAACAGCCTTCGTAAGATAGAAAAAAAATGCTTAACAAAAAATCTGTAATGTCTACTCAGGGGCACACATCTTAGTGTCCTAAAAACCAGACAGATTTTCTTCCTCATACAGGAAACAAACACAAAAGTTTGGTATCTTCTCAGCTTTCCTCAGAGCTTCCTCTGGGTTTTCCCTCCACAGCATAATAAGACAGTTCTGTGTTAAAAGATAGAGGGGTATCTGTTGTCCATATGGTCTACAGTCAAGGACAATAGAAATCACAATGCTGTCCTTGAACAGCACAGAAAAGTACTGAAAGTGAACTGGTGGCTGAGCAACTAGGTCTTTTATAATGAGCTCTATGTATGGCAATGTAGCTTTGTGCAATTTGTTATATACGGAACCTACCTAGGGTTTATTCTAAGTGCAAGTAGAAAGGTCAGTTCAAAGCAACAAGGCATGTTCCTCACAAAAGGGCAAAAAACATCCATGTCCTACAACTAAACCCACTGTGCCTCCAATATGTCAAGCATGTTGAAGTGCAATAACTAGGAGGATTAGAAACAAAGTAGTTCTTCCTAGCACTGACTAATTATTTTTCCCTCTGAGCAGTACAAAAGCTACAACAAATCCATCATTTCTGGTCCCTTTCATCTCACTTGAAACTTTCTTTCTCTTTTATGTTCCTAGTGGTACATCAGACAAGCTCGCTCCTGTCAGTGCAGGTGGAAGCATCATATCTGTGAAAATGTACATGTCATCCAAGGACAAATTTCTTCACTAATAAGAGTCCAAAGGGCTTTTGTAACTGGTATCTGGCATCAATCTGATGTAGTCCTGTGTAGACATTTATAGTTTTTAGTAAGTCCTGATGCAGTCCACAATTCCTGTGTAGACATTTGTATATTAGTAAGTGTAATAAGACACTAGGAGCTGAAGTATTTTGCCATGCTTCTGTAATTCAGACCAATATTAAAGCAGTGAAAGTGAGAGGAAAACTGTGCCCTACCTTCAAGATTTATTGCATTTTATTTCAATTTTATGCAGTTGTAGAAAGCTGGTGAGGTATAATGATGAGGTATAGTAAAGTCTGGCATTTTAAAAAAGCTGGTTTCATGCATTTTGTACATTTATTTATTAACAAATATTCTGAGATTGTTGAAATTACTTTTTTCATATATACTGTCATTCTTCATGACTAGAGACCCCATGAAGTAGCTAACTAGCCAGCCCACAGAGGAAAGCATACTATGGCCCAGAGGCATCTCCTGAGAAGCCCTACAGCAGTATTTTCACTTCAAGGTTTCAGGCATTTGAGTATTTTTTTATTTATTAGAGAATAAAAATTCTCTAATGAAGAGAAAAGGGAATCTAGGAAATAATTATTCCAATCAAATAGGAAAAATATGGTGCCTGATCCTATATGCATTTGACAAAATCTTAATTCAACAATAGAAGAATAGTACCAAGTAGTGTGGACGCAAAAATTTTTCTGACTGTAGATAAGCACTTCTCTATTGTGTATGTGGACATGTACATCTTACAAGCATGCATGAACATCCCTCATAGAGAGACTCAGGCACCAAGGAGGTCATCCCCAGGTCATGAAAATATTTTTCATGTTTCTGTTTGCTAATAACTTCTTAGATCTAAAACACACTTCTAATTTTAACTAAAGAAATTACATTTGCAAATACTCAAAATCCTATGAAAAGACAGATTTGGCACAGATCACAAACAAAATCAAAACCACATGACTCCAAGGGAGAAAGAAACTGAACTCTTTAGGAAGTGATCCAGTATTCCCTGTCTTTTTTAACCCTCTTAGACCTTTGATTCAGTACTTCATTCTTATTTAATCAAACAATCTAAAAGAAAAGCCTTTTTTAAACAAATGATAATATTTTTGCATTAAAAGACAAATGTAAAGCTACTTGGATTGTTTTATAAAATATTAGTCACATTTTCTACTACTTTCTTTGTAATGCATTTTACTTAATGTTCTCTTTCATCCTGGGTTTAACTTTTATGATCACAGTGTGATGATGACTGAAAGCATGCTTCAGTATATTTTTCCAGTGTTCACTAAGCCATAAATTAAAAAAAAAAAAGTATTTACAAAAGGTAAAATAACCTAAAAAACTGTGTTCAGATTATAGGAACATAGAAATGGGAAGGCAAATGGACTGAAGATTACCACATTGTCCATTAAAGACTGCACCTAACGAAAGGCAACAAACTTAGGAAAGAGCAGCCAGCACATAAAATTCATGAAGACATGCTATTAACCCAGCAGGTAAGAACAATTCTCTCCAAAACATCCCAGTGATATTTGCCCTGATATCACTCTTCTTCTAATGATAAAGACATATATTTAAAGAATAAAGACATTTTCCCTTTTAATTTCACTAAGTAGCAAAAACTACCATTGAAATTGCATTGAAAGCTTAGTTTTACTGTCTTTTTCCCGTTATTTAGGGCTTGAAGCAGTGAAGCTCATTAAATATATGCTTACTTTCAGCATATTAGCATCAGAAGGGTTTGTCTGGAACATCAAGTCAAGCACATGTTGTGGAGTTTGCTAGAGTAAAGCATTATGGTCTCATGCAAAAGCAACAACTTTAAGAAAAGATTTTCCACTGACTCCTATAAATTCTGGATCGAGTCTTTATTTCTGCAAACTTTCTTTCTGGGTGCAATTTTTCCATATTTGGTTTCTGTCCATAATATCTTTTTTCTTTTCTTTTTTTTTTTTTTTTCTGCTTGCTCACAGNTTTTAAGCAAAAGCCTTTCACCTAGTTATAAATTATCTGGGGGTAAAAAAAAAATATATGCCCTATTGAGACAACATATTTTGGCAAAGATACTTTCCTTGCATTTGTGTAACCCAGAAAACAAATTAATTTTTTATGTTGAAACTCTCCAGGTGGCTTGTTTTCACTGAGGTCTTCTCTTCAAATGAGGTATGAACCAACAGATTTATAAGAGCTTAAAAACTCCGTCTTGCAGTAGGTAATATGAAATTTAGAATCACGACACTATTTGAAAAGCTAATAGAAAAGATGCATATAAAGGATCAGTACTAGGCACGTGGTTGTAGTGGGGTGTTGATGCTTAACTACCCACTGTGCAGACTCCTATCTGGTAACCAACTGTAGAAAAGCACATGGAGATCAGTACAACATTAAGCCTTTTTTCTCTTATTTTGCTAAAAAGAGGAGACAGAAAGTAAAATTATATCTATACTATACTGTTGCTATGCTAAGACAACTACTTTAAATTCTTCAGTGTTGGAGAATGGCACCTTTTTATAGAGGGAAAGCAAAGCAGCCTTTAGTGATAAGGTATGCTGGGAACAAATGTGTGCTTGGCTCTCAAGGTAATCTTTATTTCCCCCTCTGGACATGGTAGTCCACTACTGAAACCTCATGAAAGCAACAACTCATAACCAAGATTTGCTCATAAAATATTTCACATTGGGAACAATGCTGTTATCACCTCTCATGCAATTCAGAATGCCTCATTAGATCCAAATAATCAACTCAGCGTGTCAAAGGAAGCAGGATATGTATAAGGGCAAATTTAGGCCTTTTATGGCAAGGAGAAAAAACAAAACAAAACAAAACAAACCCAAAAACCCTCAACCTTAAAACCCAAGAAATCATTTCAGGAACCATAAGAGTTTCCTGACTAAGAACAGCTCCCAGACTTCCACTGAGTTGTTCTGTCACAGCTACAAACTATCAAGTGAAAACATAACATTGTGTAATGCAGGAAAATAGAATTTGTCAGGCTTTCTGAGCTATGCATTATACACACCTGTTACAAGCAGCTCATGCTTTGGCTTACAGCTCTTTCCAACTAGGCAAAAATAGTCTGATCATTATATTTTTTCCCAGAAAAAGAATGACTCCTATTTTAGATTGCTTGTTGGTGGTTAGTGAATTGAAACATGTACAGAAATATGAAAAAATCTATATAGTTTACTGTATTAGTCACTAAACAACAGGCTTTTCTTTTTTATATCAGTTGGTGTCAACAGTCCTCTTCCCTGACATGTACACAAGCATGATCACAAGACATAGTTGCAGTGCAGAAATCCACACAGGGATCCTACCCATAGGTTACTCAAGAACTGCCACACCAGCAGCACAAGACTTTCCATACAAGCATTTACACTGTTAACCATGAATCCTTAACAGTCACCATGACAAGAGACACCACTGTGCTGTCACGGAACAAAGATTGCATCTGCTCCCAGAGCTTTTGCTATCTAAGCAAAAGAAGAAAGGAGAATAGGAACATATGGCAAGCACAGGGCAGGTGATGATCTAAGCATAGATCTCATTAACCCCTTTTCCTCCCTTACCTTTAGGAATTGCTGTGACAAAAGTAAGTATTATGGAGAGATCCGAAGAGCATCAAATCATGGCCTCTGACACTGTTGTTCGCTACCACAGGTGTCACCACAGGAGCAAGTACAAGGAAGGTGGTTTGAAAATTTGCTCAGCGGACAACAGAAGTGATCATTAATGACTCAGGAGTACAAATTAGTATTTTAACGCTTGTTAATATTTTGGCAGTTAATGTCTCAACAGCAACAAAATCAAGTTCCAATCCTAAATGATGCCCCGAGCCTTTGGGCTCAAAGAAACCTCTAAAATAGGCAGAATAAGCAACACTTAGCTCAAGTAGACAACTGAATATGAGTACATTTTTTCTTAAAGAAAGGTCCATTTTCCTATGTAATGAAAATAATGAAGCAACAAGTTTGTGTAAAAAAAGCAAGAATGTACAAAATGAAAACTGGATCACTGCACAATTAGTATAAAAGCAAGTGAATATTGGCAGAGGAAAAAATACATAGAATTCACTTCTCATTACATTGCACTTCTTCCTGAGTATATTATTACTACATTTCCACTAAAAAAAATTTAAATGTGTTGTTATAACATTTTTTAAATTCTGGGCATCTGTACTGCAGAGCCATTTCTTTGTGGATATTGACTACAGAAATACCCTAACAGATGTCATTTTGGTATCACACAGATGCACATGACGGAAAGCAGGATGACGTGCAATGTTCAGCTGCTATTTGCTTATCATTGAACTTTAGAGCTATATGCTTCTATTTAAATGAGGGAACAAAATGTGGTATCTTATGGTTTTATTTTAGGATTGCTGAATTGGGATTACACCCCCACAAATCCACCCACAAAGGAAATGCAAGTTTTATGAAAAGCACTGTCACATCAACTGAATATAACATTTTTTCAGGTAAATTAGACAGAAGTAGAGAAGAGACTGTTTTTGTTATGCCCTCAATGTGTGGTTTTATTTGAATACCATTAATATTCTAAATCTCAAAATACAAGAGTGAGAGATAACTTTTTTCTTTTTTTAAACAGGTAAGTGGAGAAGCCAAATAAGCCAGCCACGTCTGCATGGATTTTGCGTATTCTCCTCCTGTCAGAAGTACTCCAAAGTATCCCTCAAGGTTTATCTATTTATTTTTAAAACTAAAACTAAATTTTGACAGCCTTTATAGACTACTCCCTGGTTTGATGAACCTTCCAGGAAATTTTTGTCACTTTGGCCACTATACCAACTCTATGCTGAGCTACTTGATGATCATGTCAGTCGATGTAGGTTTCTCACTGCCATTTTCTTTCACTCCTTTAATTTATAATCTGAAAAACACCTTCCAGTTCTACACAAGCACCTCATCTTGGGGTAAAAAGGAGGAGACAAGAGCACGAAAGCAATGTCTGCACTACCTTTCACAGCTGAGCTCCAGATGTGAAGCAAGGTTTCAGGATGATGTTGTCTGAGCCAGGAATGGCCATGCTGCTCAAAGGGGCACCACGCAGGTGTGACACTACAGACAGCCCGAATTAACTGTTATGCCCCAGAGGGGTCTCAGAAAGGCGACAATCACAAGGGGGTGAAATCCTGCAGCTTGACAACATGGCACCATCAGTGGAAAAAAAGTGGACTTGCTGTTCACAGTCCCCCACTGTGGCTTATATAGATTGAAACCTTCTTCCCACGCAAAGTTTTTAGGCCTATTCCCTCAACTCAATCTCTCTTACAAAGTAGAAATCCTAGCTAGAACTAGACAAAGTCTCTTTCTCCTATCAGTGAATTACTCAAGAGACTGCAAGCATCCTGGGAGAGCCAGTATCCAAGCACCTGTCAAAGGAGAAGGTCCATTCTGCAACAATTTCATTTTTAAACTGAATCTGCCTGTTAATCAGTAAGAGAGTAAATGCTGTTATGCAAATTTATTACGTGAGTTCAGAGTCACACCTTTCTTAATATGGAAATTATAGTCTGTTACTGTTACTCTTTGAGTCTATAAACTCAAAAAGCAGTCCTGGCCTTTTTGAAGGGCTGGAAATATTAATTCATGAAAAAAATTAACATTCTACAGAATATGGAAATGCTTTAGCACATCTGAAATTTGACAAAACAGTGCCAAACCAGGTCACTTCAAATCCTGTGCCAAATTGTCTCTGAATTAAAGAAGAATCATTGCCTGAAGTAATCAGACTCCAGTTCAATATTGCACTTAAACCTGTTTCTGATGGTGAGTAAAAAAGTAGCCTGAACTAAGTTTAGAGAAGAGCTGGCATAGAAATCACCATACTGGTTCACAATAGTTAATTATTTGTTTATTTGTTTTAACTTCAGTAGCCACTTTTTAATAAAAGAAAGGCCCAGATGTTTGAAAGTGCAAAACCTCCACACTTCAAATGTATAAGCACATATGCAAGAGGTATGTGAGTAAGACCTGGATAAGTAACATTTCCCATTTTAAAATGTTTTTTTTCATTACATGTGGTGCTAGCTGTATTATTTAATACAGAAAAAGGATTTTGCTCTTTGGAAGTTTGCCATGTTTGGACTTTAGTTTGGTGGTTTTACTCTTTCAGTTTTGTGGCATGGGATTCCTCTATTACTCCGAGATCTGACTGCAACTAGTTATCAGTTATAAAGGAATACCAGACAAAGATGATGGACACGGCTGAGTATGGGTGGCAGCAAACCACAGAAGTAGCACACTACCGGTCTAATGAGCACCCATGTAACACAGATGTGCCTTCCATAAATAATTCGCTTTGAAGACACACTATTTTCAGTGACACTGTACATTTCAGAGCATTGAAGAGGCAAGACAGATTCCCCTCAGAGCATATTTTCTATTTTAGATGTATCTTCCTGTAAAATATAAGAAACTCAGATTTTTCTTTGGCATCAATATTCTATGCCTGGGGATACTGGATACTGATCCTGCCACAGTTTGCCAGCACAAATTCCTAATCATATTTTTTTCTTACACAAACCCTGATGTAGGTAATTTAATAGAATTCTTCTGGAAGCAGAACACTTGGTAGCAGACCAAGCTAAACTCCACTTCTTAAGAGGACTGTTAAATGCAAGCTGCTACACTGTCATACTAGCAACAGGCATTTAAGGATCCTGATATCTTTATCCTCCTGCTATGCAGGGGAGGCTAGGTATCGGATTTGGGATCTATTCTACTCTCAGTTATGTAGTGTGCTTCAAGTGCCCTCAAGAGAAATTGCACCATACCTTCTTTTAGAGTAATGAACACTAGCATATAGCAGAGAGAAGACAGAATTTATTAATATATGTCCTATAGTACACATGGTTATCTACAAGAAAAGCAAAGATTTAGACATTAGGAAGAGAATCTATGATGTGTTATCACCACACCTAATATACTATGCCTAATTTGCCCTTATATCTCTCCACTAGATCTATACATTGCATAAACTATCCACAAAGCAATGAAGCAAGTATGGGACAATTCAGCAAGCCAAAAGTATCCTATCAAGGTTCACAGATATAAGTCCTACTTCACATTGCAGAGCACACAAACTTCATTTCACATCATAATGGGCTTGAAGTGGGTATAGAAAAATGTGCTTTTTCTCCTTTAAATATTGTAAAGCTATGGTATTATAATTATTTTTATCAACCATTTCATATATATATAGTGTTGCATTAAGAAAATGTATGTTTTTTCCAAGAACTTCCAAGCACTCTTCCTTCAGAAACACTTGTGGGTTTTTAATTTACCTTACCCTTTTATGGAATATTAGGAATGGAAAAGAAAGAGAGGCATATTTAAACTGCTAACTTGAAGGAAAAGCAAAGAACACACCTCTTAAAAATTCTTAAAATTAAGAGAATATTTAATACATGCTAAGATTTTCTTCTGGAAATCACTGTGGAAATATAAATGCTGCTGTGCTCCTGTAGCACTTACATGTCCTTCATTTTGGGGAACAAGAGGCCAGGATTTCCTGAGGTTAAAATACAATGCAGAAGATAATAACACTCGACTTTTCCCACCAAGTCAAAATACTTCAGAAATTATTGTGGACTTCAGGGAGAGTTAAGCTAAGCTGCCATAAGAGGTCGATTAATAAGGGCAATTATAGAGAAGAATACAAGACCAGGATAAACAACCCCAGGCAGACAATAAAATGAAATAACGTATCATGTCAGCCTCTGAAAGGCATAAGTTCATTTCTGCTGCAAGGCTTGTAAGTGAACAAAGGGAGTAGTCTCACAGCATCTTAGTGGCTGGAAAGCAGCACTTTGAAATTCAGTTACTCACCCAGAAGGTTATTAAGAAGGCTTTGAGAACAGCAAAGAAATACTTTGAAGGAATTGGAGGGCTTCTGAAGTAAAGGGGGAAGAAGAAGAAAGTTACATCACATGTGACCCAAAAAGAGGGAAGACAACAGGCAGAACGTGCAAACCCAGCAGCCTGTGCTCAAACAGCGGTCTCTTCTGGAGCCACACAAAAAGAGGTGCCAGGTTCTGAGCAACCCAGATGCATGGCCCTCAAATGAGTGATGCCTCAGTACTGCATGTTCCTGGAGATGGGACACTGGATGGTCCAGTCCAAGTGCCACGTTCACACTCAGTGACAGGAAACACCAGCCACAAAGTTAATGTTTTGTGACCTCATTATGACCCAGTGATCACAGCATCAGCTTTCCATCATCATTCACCCTGTGAGATCATACCACCTGGAACATCCTCATGCTTTCACATCAGCTAAAATTGCAAAGAATTGTTATACTGATAATCAAGAGAAAAAAAAGATGTTTTCATTGGCTTTTTATGCCACAGATCTAACAAGACCAACAGGCACTGGCCTAAGAACAAATGGGGAGGGAACACTTCTGGGAATTTGCTCCTATTTGTTTTCAACATTTAATTTCCTAACTTGATTATTACTGCATGCTTTTCCCATGTTTTTTTTACAAGACTATTTTCTTATTTCATATTTTTACCTTTTTCTCATAAACCATGTGCTCATAGTTTTTTACATTCTCTCTGATGAGGTATTCCACACTGAAAAGTAGTTTTCATATGTGACCTCACCACATCCTAATTCTAATCCTTACCCTTTGGTTTCTGTCCATCCACCCTGAAAAATATTCCACTTGGCACAGTAATTAGCAACTATTCACTGGAGACCTGCTGGACACCTGAGACAGCAGCAGCTATGTCTCTTAAGTTACTGCCAAACGAACTTATTTGCATTTACTCTCTTTATGGCCTTGGCAAGTAGTAAAGTAAAATTAGTGCTTAGCCTCCCAGAAGACCATAATGTTGGGCATTTTTTCAAGTGCTAGGAACTGATAGAACATCACATGCATTGCGACAATGATGGGACATGCATTGTCCCTGTTTGTGTGTCAAAAGGTAAAATTATTCTAGCTGCTACCTCTACAGGCTTAGTGTTTAAAATCACGCATTGCTCTTTCTGAACCATTTTTACATTATATGCACCATCACAGTATTCTTACCCCTGAAAAAAATCTTGCAACCTATTCATACTTCCACTTAAGTAGCTGTGAAGTACATAACTGTTTGTATAAATGCCAGCTCATTTTTCCACTGTTCGTATTGACTTTACTACCCAGGAAAAATGCATTTAATTTGTTGTAAGTAGAATAAACTCAAATTAAGGAAAAAGCATCCTTAGTAGTGGTGTTTCAACTACAGATCACTCTCAAAAGTCAAATTAATCAAAAAATCATATATACTGTGACTTAAACTTTTAAAGAATTATGACGAGTAGTGCCCAGTTCTTTCTCGTCTGTTCGTTCTAAAAGTGACAATGCTTAATGATTAAAAACTCTTCATAATTCATTGTTTGCATTCCACTTATCAGCAAATTGTAATTCCACAGAGTATATCTACAAACACTGCTTATGATTCGTGGTTCCTGAGGAAATCCTACAGAGACACAGGTTTGCAACCATAATAATGATATTATGACAACTTTATGAGTTGACATGCCAAATGCAGTTCAGCACTTACATGGGAAAAATCAAAAGGTCAGGAATTTCCTTCCAGAGTTCTGATTAAAAAAATAAATATCGTAACAATGTAAAGAAGGAAGGAACAGAGAAAAACCTTTAAAATTATAGTTAAGTTTTATACTAATTTCCAAAGCTTTTCTTGAAGAAAGAAAGCATAAATTGAATCTTAGAAAGTATAATTAAATTCAGTTTGACTGCTTTAATAAATTATATTTATTTTAATTATTAGGGAAATGTGAAAAACCCCACATTTTAAGTTTAATAAGTTACTGGCATCAACAAGGCAATAAGAACATTCAACATCATCTTTGTGATACCAGCTAGGGATATTATTTCACACAAAAATATCAAGGAAAAACCTAATAACAATAATGTCATCAGCATTGATAAAGGAAGACATTTAAACAATAATTTCATTCTTTGCTTATTTTCACAGGACACCTAAATATTACAATACCTCCAATCCCATTGGCAATAAATACCTCATATTGTTTGAGATCATCTCTTTCTGAGGGTGTCAACCTCCAGATTATTAGGAAACATAAAGTGATATCTATCCTCCTTAAAAATTCTGCGGCACTTCCTTAATGAATGGTTGCTTATCCTGGTCCACTCTCCAGCTTTCAACTTCAACAACCATATTGCACAAGGAAAACTTGTAAATGGAGGTTTGACAGCAGCATGTCCAAGCTTAACCTACCTAAGTGGGTGACAACAGTGACCCATGCAGGTTTAAGGACAAGCTAGCAATACAAATAAGCACACAAAAATCCCAGTCAGCAAAAAAAAAAACCCAGGAAAAGCTCTATTAACATATTTTCATCATATTGGATTCAGCCACTTGACCAAAAGTCTAAGTACAACTGCATTTTTAGTTCTTCGGTAGACTCCCTACGAATGCATGGGTTTGTGCATCTCTCTTCTGAACAAATTTGTCCTCCACACATACATATTACCCATATATCAATAATTAAAAGTAATGAAATAGCCCTTGAATATCTTCTTAACTCCTCAGCCATTTTAGAGTCTGTTTCGGTCCTAGTAAATAGGCTTGCCATGATTCTTCCGAGCAAACATAACTGAACAAATCTCACAACATGGACAGATCTTTTTAACTGGCACCAAAACACTTCTTTCTCTTTTGCTATAGCCTACAGAAAATCCTTACTAGAATAAACGAGCACTCAGTAGACATTTTCTGCTACTGCATTATAACTGTTCACATAGCAACACACTAACACTCTTGAGAGAATTTTGTTTCTTTTTATGTAAAGAGCTTTCACAGACCTTAACATTAGGTAGATTCTTTTATTTCTTTTCTCTATTTGTAGAGAAATAAATAAAACAGTTATTCAACATGCACCATATGCCTCTAACCTATCTGCTCTTACCCCTTCAACACATGAGAAAGTTTTAGAAAGCTACCTTTGATATTTTTGTTTCCATTCTCTGAGACCACTTCCTTTTTAAAGTTATTTATGTTTTTCCCCTTTGAAATTACTGAATTACAAACAAAGAAAGTTCTTGACTTGAACACAGTTTAGGCTTAGTAGATCTAAAGGCTTTTGAGCCCAATGTGAACATTTGAAATCCTGTTTTCTGAGGCTATCTTTCATTCTGCCACCTACCAATGGTATTCTGGCTTGCCTTGATCCTCTGGTGAGACAGGACCACTGTGTCTGCAGTGTTACAGACACTGGCCTCACTCTTGCAAGTCAAGCAAGCAGCCTGACCTGAGAAACCTCCATGTAGCTCACTGTAACTTTCATAGAGTTTCCACAAAGTTTAAAAGAACTTTTTCTATAACATACAATAATGCTTGACGTTTTGAAAGATGAGTCAACATATGCCAGGAAATCACCTGCAAAAAGACTTAATAAACAACCGGAGAATTTTGATGCACCATGCAAGAATGGCAAGCTGAGAACTGAGTTTCAACTATACTTTCATTCTTCAAACTCTGACTCACATTTGGGTAATTTTACATGTTTATTCATTTTTATTAATAATTATTTAACTGAACAATATTAGGAAAAAAAAAAAAAGCTTTCTTCAAGATGAAACCTTGTCACTGGAGAACTATAACTACTCCAGGAAAGACCATTCCACACAGTCTTGTCCAATCCAGGAAATCAAGGAATACAAAGAAGAGACACAAGACTTGTAATTTTATACAGTTCAAAATTTTGTTTTTTTTTTTAAAACCCACAAGACTGTCATGGTTTTTATATGGATCACGCTATTTCTCTTTTCCTCTTTGGTAATTTTTCACAGAGAAAAATCCAAAGGAATAAAAAATATATACCTTTGCTTTGTAGGGCTTTAAAAATAAAACGTGGCTTTGGAAAGAGTTTCTTGTTTGTTTGTTTTGTTTTTTATTACCCCCAAGAGCTTAGTAAAAAAGACTGTTTTCATAAATTGTCTGAAATTATAATCGCTACTAGGGATAGCCAAGTGAACAGAAAAGAAAATGAGAGTATCAATTTTGCACACACTGAAGACCTCAAAAGCTTTGCTAATAACATCAGGAAAGGCAGAATGTCACAAATTAGCTACATAACTGACTAGAAACAAGGGAACAATATAGGCTTCATGTATTATATCTGTTGTTAAACCTTTGAGTACACACACTGTTAACAACAAAATAACTTACAACACAAGATCAGGCATAACTGTATGTTAATTTATATCTGTATATTACCTTCAGATGATCTAGGATTCATTCTCTTGTTGAACAGAAGAATTAACAAAACCTCAAAACCACTGGTTGCTTCTCGGCCTGCCCATAATAATTAAAAGTCTCCATGAGACTTGCCTGCTGTGGCCAATGAATGCCATTAGTGCTATTTTAATATTAAAATAGGATATTTGATTTTCATATCATCATTTTATGAAAAGGTAATTGCAGCGTGAATATGAAGGACTGGAAAGTTTACCAAGTATCTACTTTTTAACATGGAACGGGGCTATCATAAGCTTTTCAGCCTTTAAAATTTACTTTCTCCTCTTGAGTATTCAATGAGCTTTAAAGATCAGCTCAGCAATTATCCCACTGATTGGTGCAGCTTCTCTTCCACATTGATCAGCTTCTGCTACAGTTCCCAAGAACCTACACAGCCAATGGTTGAGAGATTGGATTTCTTCCTTTCTACAAGGACCTTTTGGAAGACTTTTGATGTGAAATGTACAGATGAATATGCACATGCAATCACGGATGATTTTAACCTCATGTAAATTATTTCATATTATTAGTAATGGCTTATGAAGGCACAGAGTCCACCCTCTCATCTCACTTCCATAGTACTTAACAGTGTAGGTAATATGTTAAACTCTGGACCCCTTGATATCCCTGGCAAAGCTTCAATAGACTTCATTATGTGTAGAACTGAAATCCAGACAGATTTTAATGCTATTTAATTTTGACTGCTTTCCTGGAAGATGCATTCATCACTGTAAACCAGTTAATGTGAAAGCTGGAAGAAATAACTCCCAACATACATTTCTTGAAATGCACTTACTGCACTTCTGATAAACTGTTTCAAAAATTAAACATGTGCTACCCAATTTGCCAAGTAAACACAAAGAGAAATTATGCTGCACTAATTTCAATGTATTTTTAAGCAACAGTGAGTAACGCAAGATCAACCAAAGGGAAACTAACAGGAAAGCAGGATGAGTGCATTGAAACAGCCTATCCCTCATCCAAAGCAATCAGAGGGAAGAGTCTGATCCACAACCCTCTTGGCTCTGCACATGAAAATCTCAACAACCAAACCAGAATTGGTCTTCAAAAATATTAGTGGTGAAATTATCACAGTACTGTGATTGCTTACTTGCGCTCCCATAGGCTAGGTAAGACCCTGCACACTTACTGTCTCTTGTACTCCCATTCTCTTAGGCTCAGAGGTTTCTATCCGAACACTAACTGCAATGAAAGATCCCAGTTTATTACAGACTGCAGCAATCATCTCATCATCTGCTGACACACTGATGTCACTGTCTCTTCCTTTTAGGTATCTAAATGCAAATGTGATTTCTACCTCCTTTCAGCGCTCTGAAAGGGATTTTTAATGACAGAGCTATAAATGGCAGAGGAGGATCCCTGCCTGTGGTTTCTCCCTGGCATTTTTAATATACGTTTCCTTTTACAGCCCCAGCTGCTTCAATTTTCCTGAGATTCTGCTGGAGATCCTCCTACAGAAAGGACAAGTTCTAAACCACAGTGTTATAAACAGATTGCTAACTAACATGCCATGTCAATGACATCTCCCTTCTATATACAATCTTGGTACACCCTATAATGTAGCCTTAAGGCTAGAGAAAACTGAAAGTCTACTGAATCAGTAGCAAAACTACATTTTCTTTAGTCTCTTCTGTTTCCTCTCCTCTCTTTCACCTTTGCTGTATTTTGAGAGGCTGCTTTTAAAAGACAACTGCAGTGATAAAAAAAAGGTTAGGAATAATGAAAAGAAAGGAGGAGGAAAAAAGGAAAGAGAAAAGATGCTTTAAATTAATCCTTGTGTCAAAAAAACATATGCCATTCAGAGCTTTTCAAGGTGCAATGAGTTTAAGTTACAACTGGGAGTTCATAAAGGTTTCAACCTACATTTTTTATACAAGTAATACAGTAAGGTCTATCTAACTCAATGTCCATACAATTAATTTTAATTGAAATAAAATGGGAAGTGCTCCCAGATGACAGGCATAAGCAAATTGTAAGTTGTTCAGCTTTGGATGATCACCTCTCCTTTGAAAAATACAGCTATCTTCCTAACTCTGGTTAGTAGCATGAAGCTCAAGGTCCTGCCCCACACCTATCTGTTTTATGCTGGAATAAAACTATGAGATCTGTGATATATATTTAAAACGATTTTAAGTAAATTTTGCTACCAAGTATATAAGGAACTCATAGAGACACCATGCTCTGTGCTAGCCAGTCCTTACATAGTGGATGAGTAAGAGCAGAAGACAATGCCACTAGTCATTAGAGAGGATACAAAAGAACCCTTAAGCAGGACCTGCAATAGGAGACTCTACCTCTCCTGGCCATGTCAAATCTTTTTTTGGTTTAGATTATCCCAATCTTTTCAGTTCCTAGGAAAAAGAAAACTAAAAATGGCTTGGACTGCACTGACCAGTATATCCAGCTTCTGTGGTGTTTGGACAACACAGGCATGAAAGGATTCCCTTGGGCTGTGCAAGGACTATTGCTCCAGGGTCCCAGAGGGTGAGCTGAGGCTCAGGCAGAAAAAATATCCTTCTCAATGTTGCAGAGGACGTCAGAGGTATAGATGGGCACTAAATCTTTGTCAAGTCTTAGAGTAAGCACTACAGCATGACCTTATATAGTGATTTCACAGGGATTACAGGACTAGCACTGGAATGCTGTCCAAAGGTACGATTTACCCGGGACAAAGCTTAGAAAGCATAAATCTAATAGTAGCTCTGACTATTTAAACACAGCATTTCCAGAGCCTTTTACTGATTCTTTGCACAGGAGACATTTCACCTTCCAATGATTCAGCTGTTTCTAACCACAGGTTTCTGAAATTGCCCCCATAATATGGAATTATGTTAATTAATCCACTGAATATAGACAATGACTTGTTAAAATAGATCTATTGGCTCTACAGAGCTATTGTAATAGTATTGTGAGAAGAACTTGTCATTAACCATTTATGGCTGGTTGTTTCAAAAGCATATTCCCATAGCATTAGTTTTCAGGGCTACCAGTAAAATAGGTCACAACATATATGACATGATAAATTAATCTATGTTCATTCCACTTCACATTAACAATAAATTTAAAGAATTGGACAGTCCAGACAAGAAAGCCAAGCTGCAACTATTTCAGGCAGTTCAAGTCACCAGACTTTGCAACTCAGTGTAACGTTATCTAGCCCAACCACTGTTCCAGATGTTATAGTTTCTCAATTCTATCATCTTTCCTCACACTGAAATAATCTGTGAATAGTTTAATCAGCTTCAGTAGGCTCATTTAAGTGCTCTGGAAATGCAGAAAGAATGGAAGTGGCATTCTATCCTTGGAAATGAATGGAATGGAGAAAAAAAGTAGTTTATTCCCAGACTATGAATACTGGTATGTCAGGTGTCAGTATCTGGAGAACTGAAACAAACCAAATCCTGCAAAGGAATAAAGTAGCATCTAGCCAAAATTGGCCACTTCAGTACAAATAATTTTCAAGAAATGGTAACTTCTGATTATAAAACTGGAAACCAACAATTATGGCTATGCCTACGTTGCTAAGGACACCCAGGAGACCCCTTGCACCAAGCAGTGTAGGTGGCTTATACCCTTGCTCCTCTGAGCTAGTCCTTTCTGATCAGCCCCATGGTTGGACAGCACTACGATGGGCCCCACGGGGTGTCTTTAAGAAGTAATTTTTTGTGGGTTTATCTAGTTCAAAGCATCTGCAGACATGTGAGGGCTCTGTCACAGTCTCTCAGGTTGATTTTAATAGCATGACACTGTGAAAGTGTGCGGCATATCCTGGGTGTGTTGTGAGAGTAAGTAGACGTATGTGATGCTGTGAGACATGACAAGGTAACACTGGAAGACTGCTCAGGGATAACAGCAGCAAGAAGTCTTACTGCAGTCCTGTCCCTGTCACTGCAAAGTGGGTCTTGGGGGGAACTGATCCCCAAAACTGCACCTAAGCGTTGCCTCGGAGAGAACTAGACCAAGATTTAAAAACAAAACAAAAAACAAACCCATGGAGCGAACTGACTTTCAAACAAGGAACTAGAGGCTGGGAGTGGGCTGGGGAGATAATTTATTTGGCTTTCTTCATCTGCCCTATATTCATTCTGACAGAGTTAAAACAGAACTAAGCTGTAAAAACATTAGGCATCAAATACAATCACTCTAAAGCTATTTAAAGGAGCTAGGATATTCACAGCTATGTATTTCTTGGGTCTTGCATTTGAACTGAAGTTATCCAAAGAATTTATTTTGGCATCAAAGTCAGAGTTCCAGAATAAAAGCTTGCAATCTAAAGATTTGTGTAATAGATCCCAAGTCCTTGTTTCATTTTATTATTGTACTACATAGTACACCATCAATATCCAACAAATATCACAGCAGTATCTGTGGACAAGCGTTACACAGCTGCAAAACACCGTTATGAATGCTTTCCATCAGTAACTTCAGAACATTGGTAACTTAAGAATGTAAAAATGCTTCCATTCCTATGCTTTCATAGTGCTTTTTATCAAGATTTAACTTCAAATTCAGTTTGGTTTTAAGTCTGTCCAGGAGAACAAAGCCTCCAGCTAGTTTTCCCTCCAGCCACTTTTCCTATGATGCTCAGCCCACAGACAGACTTCTACACTGGAACTCATAAGCTCAGACAGGAGTATTTTCTGCCCTTTACTTGGTCACTCCTTAACCATCCATCTCTGTCTGGGGAAAAACTCTTGTGAATAATTAAGTATCATGACAATAATTAGCAAAGAAAAAAACAGTGAAAATTTACAAGCGTCTGAGGAATGTCAGCACTGTCACGTAAGCTCCTTTGGAAGAGAACTCCCACTCCAGAGTGGTATTAAGGAGAGCTGATGAAGACTCATAGCTATAAATAGATCAAAGATAAGGTTTACATTAGTATCTACAAACTATCTTTCTTACCAAATACTTTGCTACAAAACATGCTTCAGTGGTATACAGTCAAAGTAAAAGAAAATATTTCTTCTTGAGAGCGCAGACTCTGAAGTAGGGGCTCTGTTTGCTTAGGCCTTATTTTGTTCATTAAACCCCACAACATACTTTTCCTTAATATACAATACGATAAGCAATATGGTCTTGTGCTTGTTCAAGGTGGTGGAGCTATAGCTCCCAAGCAGCTTCTCAGTGTACAGTGAAAAGGCTTCTTTTTTATAAGAGAAATGTGGCTGGCTCCACATACACACCTGAAGAAACATGCAAAAGTGCATATTTGTACAGTGAATACTTATGTGCACTGACTGAATATAAAACAAACTTGTGAAATTCCCCATGCTGCTTCCCAAAGCCCCACTTCATCTCTGTAAGCACTGTGACTTTTCAGGGTATTTTTAGTGCATGAGGCAGCTTTTTAGAGACCTCTTAACTCTTGTAACACATCTTACAACCATAAATCAAAGCATGTTGGCCAACTCTTTCCATACAGAGCTGCACCTTTAAATACCACTAATGCCAGATGGTCTCAGCATATAAAGCAGCATGAGACAACATATTAATGCTACTCAAACAAGCAACTTGTGCTAGCAGCAGACCAATGAAATCAGTCTCAGGCTGCTAATCCTCTCTGTCTCCATGGCAACATCTATTTCAGACAATTCTTCAATTTTCAAGTCAGATGAGCTTGTTGGCCCTTAAACTTCTCTATTCAGGGGGTCTTTGGTTGCCAGGTACTTTTTCACTTTGTATTGGCTACTGTTATAATACAGCATTTATTTTTATCAGCTGCTTCATGGAGTATCAAGGAACAGATGCTCCTCTGTTCCTGTTTATGTATAGACTTTTCCACTAAAGATTTGTATTATAAGATTTCCAATAAGGATTTGTACTATTTATTTCCACTATGGATTTGTTGCCCTAACTGTAACACATAGAAACCTTGCAAATACAGATGTCCCTGTTGTGACTATCTACCAGCACTGGAAGAAAAGGAAGAACTGGTACCTTCTTCATACTCCTCTGCTATCAAGGCAGATTTTTAAACAAAAATAAAACAAAACAAAACAAAAACACCTGTGTATCTACAGCAGGTAAACAGGGAGAGAAACTCTTGACTCCTCTGCTCCGTATGTCCACTAGCATAGCTGAGTCAGCACGAATACCGGGGCTATTTGCTACTGGGAACAATCTGACAGGAAGCATGTAAGAACCACATCTTAAAGGTAGATCAAATGCTGAACCATCTGTTATCTATCAAGTACCTATATACCGGGTACACAGCATAGCCACACACTGACCTGCAGCGTGGAAGATGAGAACCTAGGATGTTCTTATCTGAAAAGACAAAAACTACACGGCAGAGCCAAGAAAGAGGCAAGACATCCTTTATCACAAAATCACTTTTCCTCTCTGTGAAACAACTTTCTACAACGACAATGTTTAAACACGTGGTAACCCAACTCCACAGCTTTTTTCTTCTCTTCATCCCAGTATATAATGTCACTTAAAAGAAAAGATATTTCATTCAGAAAGGCATAAGCTTTGATCACTCATTCCTGAAGAGCAGGCTAATACAGCATCAAAGTCACGTTCACCCTTCTTTCTTAAGGGCAGACGCACAAGTTTGCTCTAGTATTAGGAACTATAAACCTCCTGCTTGTAACAAAGATTCAGATGTACATCTCCCACCAACTTCAGTTTGATTTGTGGATGCTCAGCAGCTGTATGGGAGGAGAAATTAAAGCACTGTCTGGTCTGTATCAGGTGAAGATCTCATATGGAGAGTCAGCTTACTATAGTCATAAAGTTCCCTTTGAAGTAATGAATTTTTACATCTGTAAAAAGTATATATTTAGGTCTTAGACTCATCCCAATTTTGCTTATAGGTCTAGAACTGTGCTTTTGTGTAATAAGTCAAAATGCAAAGCCTCAGTTTAGCATAGGAAAAAAAGGTTAATTTTGAATGATAAATGTGCAACAACTACACCATTCATAACACTGAAGGACAGTCACACTGTGGGATCCCTTTACTTTTGAGGGAACAAAAATAAAAGGACATTCAAATGACATATCTTGCAGCTAGAAATCTCAGGGAAAAACCATGCAGTAATTCACACACATTATCTCACACATTAGTTATCTCTAGTGTGATGGTGTAGGAAACATAACTACACAAAAAGTTTTGAAATGTCTCACTGTTCCTTCACTTTCTTTGTATTTTTCAACTATTAGTTGCCTTTCTCATACTGCATGGTTTCTCTTTTATCTGGACAACTAATATGGCAAAGTTTCTAGACACAAAAACAAACAAACAAAAAAATCTACCAGATCATTAGACTGGTACACTACCAAGGATGTTTATGCCAAGAAAACAGCTCGTTAAACCTTGGCCAGTCAGATGTCCCACCAGATCAAACAATTGTTTCTACTGAGCTTTAAGGTAGATCCACACCTAAGGATAAGTATTCAAAGTGGCATACAATGGCTGTTCTCCCTGTAGGCAGGCTCTGCAGCCAAAACAGTATCTTTCTTTGGTTGTAAATCAGGCAGCTCATGCTCCATGGTCATGAACAGCTCCACACACAGAATGACTATCTCAGCTTGCTCCATGGGATTTAATTTGTGAGTAAACAAGGATGTCAGGTTTTGCTCATAATTCAATATGAGCAACTACCAGGAAGCAGCTACTAGCTTATACAGTTATAAATGTCTCGCTTTGGAAAAATAATTAATTAAAAGCAAATATTTACTGCCTTCGAACTGCCAACCATGGGTTTATGATTCAAGATTCTCTTTTACCTGGGCATTGTAGCTACACAGACACATTTCTAATGTATGCCTTTGTATTGACCCAAACTTCACAGCCCTCTGACAATCACTCTGTTTTCTGTGGCTGTCACAGGAAGATATGGCTGGTGCTTATTCTGCTAGCACAACATCAGCACGCTGCAAGAAACCTCCACATCAAAGGGAAGGGCACGCTCTTGATCTGATGTCCTCATCACCAGCAGTGCCCCTGAAAGGAGAAGGCGAGGTGACAGCTTCAGTGCCACAGGGCAGCTATGACATCACAACAGATACAGTTGTTTCTTCAAAATATGGCAGAACCCTGTTTCCAAAATCCCAAATCCCAGCAAGTCAATCTGCTTTTTCCAACACTGTTCTGCAGAGCTCCTAACCCACTTCAAACACAGCACTAACTTTCAGTCTTAAACCTGAGATAATACATGTGAATCTATGGCAGCCAAAAGAGCTCAGATTCACATCACATGGCAAATCAAACCTGCCCACTCTGTTACTATTTTACTGATAAAGATTACGTTTTTCAACCTTTTAACTACAAAGACCCTTGATGGCTTCATTTAGCTTCAGCATACCGGGGAGTAAGGTTCAAATGTAACATTCTGATCCCACTGAATTCACTGAACCCCAGTTTCTGATGTGCAGCTTACTTCAAAATTAACTATATGAAATATGCCTGTCCTGGTTTGATTTAGAACAGAACTAATTCTGTTCTGTGATTTTAGTTTTCAGCTCAGTCCCTTCTAAGTAACTGCACTTTCTGAAGTTAATGGCATATTTTTGCAGACAGCGTCTGCTTCTAGAAGCGATAACGCTCAATGTTTATACTTACTACTAAGGATCGGTATGCAGAAAAGCTCTTGCTTATACTTGCTCCTATAGAAACCAAGGTCACTGCTAAATCTTGTGTACCACGCTGTGGGGGGCAGAAAGTAAAAAGCCACACCTGGGGCAAGGACCAGACAGGACAGGTGACCCTAAAATGCCCAATGATGTATTCCATACAATATACATCATATTCAGTGTAAAGCTGAGCGATCACAAGGGTCAATCTCATGTCTTCAATGGCTAGAGGACTCCGTCCATTTCACTTTTGATCCCAATCTGTGTGTTCCTGAATCCAGTTCCAGAATCCAGCTCCTGAATCCAGTTCCCATCTGCTGCTGAGTCCAGTCAAGGACTTCCCCAGTGCCTGCCCCACAGCATCAGTGGTGATGGTGACGTAATTGCCATTGGGGGGCTGGGTTCAATATTGAGTTTGTATATATTTGTATTTACTTCATTTTAATGTTACTATTTCCAATAAAGCTGTTTTAGTTTTCTTTTCCAATCCAGAAGTCTCTCTCCCTTAGTCCTTTTCTCTTCCCTCTTGGGAAGTGAGAGGGGTTAACAGAGAGCATCTGTCATTTGTCTAGTGGCCAGCCCAGCCCTAATCCTTGACAACACCCTTTACTCCACTGCTCTTAACTCACACCCATCATTTTAATTAACTGACCCAGAAGCCTTAAAGTATGCCCTGCAGTTTTAACTTTTCCTTCATTCCACAAAATTTTAAGAGAATTCAGCTACAAACCTTTCCAGTTTAATTCCCAACTCAGTAGAAAAAAAAAATAAGCAAGAGTCTGTGGTAATACATGCGTGAGACTTTTGTTTAAAAACAAAATGTAGACAAAAAAAAGATGTGACATGGCTATTTTTTTTTTCCAGAGGAAGAAGAATTAGAATATCTGTGAAGACTTAATATAAATTATACTGCTGAGAAAAGTTCAGAAAGGGTTCATAAATAGCATGTTTCACAAAGCAAGCATATAAAGCACAATAAGGAACTGTAGATGATGACACATGAAGGCTGCGATTCATCAGATGTCAGCTCCTCTTACAGTCAGTAGAGAAAGCAGACGTTTTCAGAGGGCACTGCAGCCCAATGGAGAGATCTACCTGCTAACCTGCAAAGGGAGATTATAGCATGGATATCCATGCACAGCATGTAGGCTTCTCAATCACATACCACCTTTGGAAACAAAAATTAAGTGGGACAAACACAGACAGAATTCTACATTAGTTTTAACACTAAATTATTGGCTGAGCCTAGTAGCAACTCCATTGTTACAACCAAAAATTAGTGTTTATTTTGAACTAGGAAGACCTGTCTTGCACTTTTCACCCCCTGTGTAATTTAAAGGCTTGGGATGCTGATCACTAAATTACAGAAAAATAAAGAGTTTCTCCTAAGTAAATTAAGAAGTAATATATTAACAAGGTCACTTTTTGATAAATCAATAAATAAATCACACAATTACAATTTACTGCCTCTAACAAATTGTCTCACAAAATCTTAGGAAATCGCTACACTTTATGACTTCTCACTAATTCTCTCGAGTTTGCATTAGTGTCACCATAATAAAACATCCCTTTAATCCCAACCAACAACAAAATAGGCTCACTTCTTATTTTCATTAGAAACTGTTAAGGCATTCTGCAGATGTGGGAGGTGTTGACAACTCTTCTCTTTAAAAGAAATGCAAGCAATTGATTCTTTCAAAGGGAGTCGGATTATCAAAACCAGCCTGGCTCAGATCAACAAACTCTGAATGGTCTGCATATTCAGACCAATTTTAAGCCTGAGAAAACAAAACAACTTCCTTTTGTGATGTCATGTCTATTCTTAATGATTACAGCTTTTTAACTACAGCTTGTTTGTCCTTTGTATTATTCCAGCAAATAAAAGAGAAACTTCTGAGATGCAGTAGCCAGGATCTATAATGTTTTCACAGGTAGCACATAGTCTCTCTTAACCCTTTTTCAAATGATCCAACAAAAAGGGAAGTCTTTAAATACCTCAGCCAGTGAAGCAATTTGAAGTAAGGGTATTGTCTCTTTAGGAAACACTGCAGAGTGCCCAGTACAGCTGCCTACCCACACTTACTGTGAATTTCCATTGACTTCAATGGGAACGTGAATGGCATTAACAACTAGCTGCGAATGTGAACTATAAGCATGCCTACCTCGCCTTGATATTCACGTTTTGTGAGCGCATTTTTCTCTTGGTATTCTACACCCCAGCTAAACACTAAAACTGAGATAGGAAGATACGATGAATTAAGAAATATTAAGAAAATATTGCTTATTCAAGAAAGGAAATATTAAGAAAAAAATCTGTTTTCGAAAAACTGCATGTTACAAAGTACTTTATAAAACACATGAAGTTATTCAAGGCTCTTAAAAAGAAAACAGCTGCTTAAGAAAAAGTTGCTCAGCACATACAGACAGTCATCTTATTGCCAGCACATCCTACCACCCTCCCAGGACACGTACAACCTACACAATCTGCAGAGGACACTGGACATCCCACTCTGAATGCAGGCAGCTTTAAAATTGTGCTGCCGGAGACTACCCCAGGCCAAATCCTGGCTGAGAGACTCCAGGGGGACCACCCTACATGGCAGTACAGCCCATAAGGGATTTCACTGGAAAGTTAATTACAAATCCTCAGCCTTCTGCAGAATGAGCAATATACAATCAGCCCCAGATTTACACTCCCAGAAGGTGAGCGTATCGCCTGCAGTGCTTGAGAAGAAAGCCAGAATGTCCTCACAAGCTTTGAAAGAAAGCCCAGATGCAGAAGGCTACATGAATAATAGGTTCAACCACATTTTATTTTACACATCCCTGTGGAGACACCGGGAGCTGCCCTGCTCACGCTCTTGGTTTGGCACTGCGGGTGCTCTTGTCACCCTGCTGCCCAAAGAGCAGATTGCTTTTAAAAGGGACTGCAAACCTAAAGAGTGAGAGAAGGAGAGAAGCTGAACCACTGCTGACAGAAACATGTGACAGCACAACGTGGTCAGCACAGCATCTCCTGTACTCCTGATACAAAGTGTTTTATTTACGAATATCCATCTATTTACAGTCTCTACCTTTATGCAATCCATCTGGATTAATACGAACTCAGTGCACTCACAACCATCAGCAACGAGCTCTGTATCCTCCAACACGTCCCTTCAAAAAGGGAAAGCTAAATGAGTGGCCATTGATAAAAACTGGCATTTGCTTAAACATCAAGCATGCAGAAATTAGGTTGGCTCCCTAATATCCAGATTTAATAACAAGCTCGTCATATACAATTTGTATAAATGCTCTGCAAAATCGGGAAATATTGCTGTGGCCCATCAAAGAGGTCATGATTTTTACTTGCAAATTCTGAGTGCAAGGAAAAGAAGCTTTAGAAAATCAAATGCAATCAATTGTGATAAAATTTGAATGGCTGCATCTGATGGCATCACCATAACCAAGAGATGAGCTATGTGCTTTCTGACATGGCTACTGCTAAAATGCCCTGCCCCCAACCAAAGCACTGTGTTCACCTGTCCAAAGCAGGGCAGCCCACAAAGCCCACACGTAATATCGAGTGGTCTCCCCCATCCTGGACTACCATGCTCAGGTGGCACAGCAGATTCCTGCCCACACTGGGCTGAAATCACAGCAACCTCCTCCACTTTTGTTTCTTCTTGCTGCTGCCACTTCTCTTTTCCAAAAAGCAGCACTTGCTCACAGTTCACTGGAATGGTTGCAGAGTCATGCAAATTATAAATTTTAAAATGTTTCGAAACTGGTTTTTTGCAAGGGTACAATAGGAACATTACAAGCAACTATTTTTTCCCTGTGAATTTGTTGGCTTTCCTTATCACAATTTCTTATCACAGAAAGTATTAATTCCCACGGCTGGTGCCACAGCTGAATGAGGGAGCACTTCAATGACAGAAAAAAACCCCTATGTATGGTTTCTGCATTAGCAGACAGACCTCGGATTCCCCCCATTCATTAATAAACAGTAAAGGCATGACTTTCACTTCTCTTTTACTCATTCTTGAATTATGTTTTTGCAGGGGGAAATGGCTCCAGCACTGCAGAGATGAAGTGTGAAAAACTGAGAACCTAACACTGGCCGGCTCTGGGGGGATCAGTACAGGAGCTGCAATTTGGGAAGTCAAGCAGCTTATTTAGGCTCAGTGCCAGCACTGACCCACTCAACCCACTTCCTCCCCTTGCCAAGTGGAGTCTTTGATAAAGTGACAGGCCCAAGGATTAATGTAGCTGAGTTGCATCTCATAAAACTGACTGAAGTCACACCCATGGGGTCCCACAAACAATCCACATCACAACCATGCTGCTCACCTCATGCATGGTGTGCTCCTGCCTCACTGGCTTACAACATTTTGTTGTTGTTCAAAACTGAAAACCCCAAGTTATGTCATTTTCTAGGAAATCAGATGTGTCACTCAACTACAAATAAATATTTTCCTTCTATTTCAAGTATTTTTAAAGATGCTCATGGGGAGAAGGATGAGCAATAAAATCATCAGCATTCTAAAAACTTGTAAATTAAATGCTGCTTTGAAAAAACAGGAAATATTTTGTTTCAAAATGCCATTATATTTTTCATTATTTCTGTTTCTTTTCTCTAGCATGAACAATTTGATGAAAATGTCACAAATTTGAAGACCATTTTGTTGCCACAAAATCTGTATTTTCACCCCCACTCTCTCCCCTCCATTTGGTGCAAAAGTAATTTTAAGATCCTGTATCAGTAACACACATAACCAGTCAATTAGTAAGCCTTACTTTGAGGATTTCTTCACAAAACTAAAAAATAACCACTATAAAAATCTTAGTAGTTTATTTAAAGAAAAAAAAGTAGGATTTGAGAGAAATTTTTACCTGCAATTTTTTCATGTCAACAGAAAAAAATAACCTAGGAATCTTCAAAGTGTCAGAATGTTTCATTTTCATGTTCAAAGTGAAGAAGCAGTAATGGAGGGGACTGATCTTGCACCACCAATATCAAGGGTACAAACGTGTCAGAAGTAGCAGCATGCCTAAACAAGTAGCTGAATATTAACAGTGGAGGAACTGCTTTTGGCATTAATCAGTTCTAAATATATTTCATTGCTATTAAAGAATACAAACCTGTGCTCAAAATGAGCTTAGTGATGGTAATTTTAAAAAGCCTCAAGAGATCAGCATCCATTGTTCAATAGAACATCAAATATCCAAAGCAAGAGGCTATTTCCTCTCTCAGGAGTAGTCAGTATTCTGCACCTGAATTAAGGCAAAATATTGTTTAGTTTGTCCGAGAAATGATCTGTGCTTTACTATCAACTGTCCTCTGTTATCCCTTGGTACATCATCAATTTCCTACAACCTCTTTCTCCTTGCTTTATCTCACCTTGGTGTCTACCATCTTCTGTCAACTTTGCCAGCTTTTGGCAAGCACAGGGACAAAACTGTATTTTCTCACGTAATCAAAGCTACTCCAAAACATTTTGATCACTTCCAGTATAGGTTCTACCTTCTATCTTGAATGAGACTGATACAGTCTCATTCAAGTCTTCCTCTGCCTTAACCATCAAGTTCCCACTGACTCAAAGTGTAGTTATCTCATGGAACAGCTGCCTCAGTAAAAAACTTTGTTAAAAGTTAAATATCTTCATCTCCAGGTTTTTGCTTCTCCTTATTCGAGGGCTTCTTTTCCATCAGTGACTGCAGGCTCTAACCGCCCATACAGGTGCAGTATCAGCCTAAAGAAACTGCTGCCATAAAAAAAAAAAAAATAAAATAAATGCAACATTGCAACATAGTAGACTGAACTTTGTTTGGCAGGAACCACAAGGGAAGCACGGGTAGCGTGTTGTTCAAGTTTGCAGAGAAGACAGCACATTCTCCAAGTATTTAATGCAGGATCAGAAACTTCAGGCAGTCTCACACTTCTGGCATTTAGCATATCCCTGGGAAGAGCTCAGCAAAGGCTCAGTTTGCATCTTCCAAGTGACTAATCTAGGTTTCCAAGATTTACCAAGACACTTTGTGTGCTTATGCAAGAAATGAGGCTGTCTTTTATGAAGTCATTCTGGTTTTCAACACAGTATCAGGACTTTAAAAAAAAAAAATCCTCATAATCTATATTTACCCTAGCAAAAGATGAGGCCTTAACAATTCATTCCAGTTGCTTCAGTCACTAAGGATTTGTTCCAGTTGCTTTGGAAGTCTAAAGCACATTTCTAAAATTTTCCTATTTCTCTCGTGCCTTTTTTTTTTTTCCAAATACTGCACATATATTACTAATTCATTTTCAAATATAGCTGGTATTCTAAAATTAAAGTTGATTCATATGCTCGTATATGATCAAATGCATTCACAGAATGCATTATCACACATATTGCATGGCCGTGCAGCAATGTATCCATGTATGTGCAGTATTTTATTTACTCAGTACAAAGAGTCTTTGTTGATGCTCTACTGACACCTTCCTGATTTATTTTGTCATCAACTTGCTCACTAAGTGAACAGAAACATTTTTTTGTTTTTGCAGCAGCTCACTAGATAATTCAGTTATTATCCCTGCATACTCACCAACCTTCTAGAAGCCTGAGCTTTCTGTAGACTGTAAACCTGTGAGTCACAGCATATAGTTAGAAATAAACCCCGTGACACTCAGGATATCTTGTAGAAACAGATTATGTTCGGGAATAACAACTTTTTAGCTTGTTGTGAAAAAAAGGGAAGAAAACCAAACAACTTTACGTGTATGTGTGTCTGTGAATGTTTCTATCATTTTTTAATAATATACGATGATAAATCATGTCCTGATCCTGTAAGCTTTAAATCACACAAAATATCCTTATTCCTGTTGTTGCCCTGGGAATAAAGTGAGGATGCTCAGAGTAAGTGAGGATCCCCCCTCAGGTATGAGCTGCAGAGCCAGCCTCCTATTTCCTGCCAAGGCTGGTACAAGGCTCTGCTTCTTTTACTGCACAGCTTAAAAAAAAAAGCACACAGAAAAATAAACAGTGCTACTTTTTACTACACAGCAGAAGAAAGGGGATGTTACCAGGGAGAAAACACCTCTAATGTAACCATTAGTGTAACATGTAGGTGCTTAAGCCCTGTAACAAAGAAGCAGGTATGTTATCAATACCTTTACAGTCATTTCAGGGGAACACAACCATAACTATGCATGGGGCCTGGCTCATTGCCCTTCCTAAGAAGATCCAGAGTTTCTCTCATGTGTCACTGCAGATAGGGAAAGCTGTAGCTCTCCACTGTTTGAGAAATGCTCAGTGCCTCACAGAATGAAAATGAGGATTGAAATAAAACAATGAATTTGCTCTGGCTCAATCACTGGTTAATCCTCTGCTAAAAACAGCATTTTCAGCATTCACCAGTAAAGATTGCCAGGACTCATCACATTCCCTGACATGTGATTTGGACATTACAACACGTGGCATTTTCCGCTATAGGGCTCCCTTTATGAGGGACCGAGCATGTTCTAGGAAATGCTTGACATTCACTGTAGCTTATATGTGGATGCAATCCACAGGAAATTTTCTTTTCTGCAGTTTGTTATCACTCATTGATATATAGTTGGATTCTCTTTTGCTTGGGCTCAACAACAAGCCCTTTCTCACATCACCGACATGGCCAGGAAAAGAAGCATGTCTCTATAGGAAGAGCCATGGCCCCATCTCAGAATGCAAAGAGTGCTCTTTTTGTCCCTGTTTCAGCTGTCTTGACAGAAGTGCCAAATAAATGAGCTGTAGTGACTGTCCTCTGACAGTAACACAATGTTGCAATAATAATTCTAGTGTGCAAATTATATAGTGGCAATAGATCAATTCTTAGTTTCAGAATCACCCCTCCTACCAAGATGGCAACATACCACAAAGAAATTTTTCAAATTTCACTGCAATTCCTACATTTTTCATTTCAAGAGAATGCTTTGCTACCCCGCCTTCCTCTTCTGTCTTCCTTATGTCCAATATCCTATAACCTCTAAGTTTTACCAGCAGCGCTAATGCAGTCAGTAAAAATGTACGGTCCTTGCGGATGCAAAGCAAGGTTATACTTGGGTCATGAAGCAGAATGGTAAAGCGCTACCTATGCGGACCAAACCCCCAGAGACCCACAGAAGTCGCAGCTCCACCTAAAAATCACGGACTTCCAGACCTGTTCTGTAACCTGTCGAGGGAAATGAGAAGACGTGACTGCCGGCAGCTTACGGCCGGGCCTCGGGTACTGGGCAGCTTTCAAGATTAAGCCTTTTTACATACAGACGTAAGCGATACTATCAGTTTCGGAGCTGGAAAACAATGAAGAACGCACACCCCCTGGCATAAAACAAATGCACGCGGCGCCAATCACATCCCTTTTCATGAAAAATGCCCCAGGCTCAGGTACCCTGAGACACCTGTGACAACGCCCGTGGCTCGTCGTGGGGACCCGGCTCCCGCGGGCAGCCCGGCCACGTTACTCCGCTCCCGCAAGCGCATCCATCCCCCAGCGCTCTTCCCCCGGCAGCGCGGTTCGTGCCGGGGAACGGGGAGGCCAGCGCCGCCCCTGCCGGCACATCTG